>JAOVYX010020165.1:0-17433 GCA_035668315.1 Drosera spatulata
ACATTCCAAGGCGAAAATGAAACTAAAAATGCAATTTAGACAATACAAAGGGAATAAAAACAAATGTTTAGAACGATGAAATGATATGTGATTTCATACACATCAGCAATGATCCAACAGTTCATCATGGAGCACAAACTTCCAATAAAAAAGAAGTCCAAGGCTGCAAGGCCAAAGCTCATTCCCTTAGGACCAACAACAAGGTACAAGATCAACCCAGACGGCTCAAGAACAGAAATCAGGATAATAGATGGCAAGACTGAGGCAGAAATTGAGCAACTTATTTTGATTCAAAGAAGGAAGGCCAACAAGAAAAAGAGGCCCACTGAACCCTACATATTGTTCAGTGGGGCTCCAGAAATCAAGGATTAAACCTTCAAGACCAGAAGACATAAACAAGCACAGTTGCAACACGTTTAATTTGTGCACACTCCTAAAGTGGAGGCTGAATTGAAAAAGTTGGTTAACAAGCATGTTAGGACAACAAAACTGAAAATTTTTGATTACGTGTCAAGAACAACCAATGGCAAAGCACCATCACCAGGGGATGATGATGATGGTCATGATGAATCACCACAGCTAGAAGATCATAATGATGATGAAATCATTGATGAGGTGGAGAGGGAAGGCATCCAGGAACAACCAGCAACAGAGTCTCCAGCAGCAGAGTCTATAGCAGCAGAATCAACAGAACAAGAGCAAACAACAGCAGAGGAACCTGCAACAGAAAAAGGCAGAGGACAGTGAGGCATCAATAGAGGTAGCTACAACGACCAAACCAACAGCAGAGGGATCACCAACAAAAGAGTCAGCATCACCAATCAGACGAGGTCTCACCTGTACTAGGTACAGACTGAGTTGCAACAGACTAGAGTACATCAGAGATGGTTGCTAAGGTTGGAATAGAAGTCTGAGGATTGATCAAATCAAAGATTTTAGATATGGAGTGATAGTACGAGGATCAGAATAAGGTGAGCTATCAACATCCGTGAAGGAGTCACATGTGACAAGCTATCAACATCAAACCTGGTACAGTCACGGGGTCATTCCCTCAGCCTATAAAAGGGGATCAAAGAGCTCAAGGAACAGTGCTATTGAATAAAGAATTGAACGTACAAATTATGCAAAACAAATCTGAATTCAAACTGTTCAAGTAATCTGAATTGAAGAAGTAAGAAGAAAGGAGTTCACTAGTCTGCATTGAAGAACAGAAGCTGCAGTAGAGTCCAGCAATGGATCTGCGCAAAGGGTCTAGGTTCTTCACCTTTGACAAGTTGGCAAACTTGTAAAGGGGTTGTCTTGTAAGACAAAAACAAGAAGATAGTGAACTCACCTCTTGGATTGACTATACTGGTCACTAAGGGAAGACTGAACTAAGCTCTCGCTTATCAGTTGATAACGAGTGTCTTAACAAGTATAAATCCTGTGTTCTTTACTTGCTTTCCATTACTTTGCATTTTTAAAATGTTAGAAATAAATTAAAATAGCAAACAGAGACAAATTTTCAAAGTACAAGTCTCTGCTATAGACACCCTTGGTAGTCTGTAAAGATCATCAGTGTATTAAAATCAAATATTCCGCTGTATTATACTGAAAAATTTAAAACAACCTATTCACCCCCACTCTAAGATGTACCTGTGGATCTTACAGTTCCAAAGGGGTAGTTATGAAAATTGATGTTCGTCTTAAGTCCTTATTTATAGGAAATAATGTAACTTGTATTGGGGGATGAAACGATGGGGAGTCAATTGTGGTCATAAATGATCCGTTATTGGGAAGCAGCATAATTTATCTCGTGATCATTAGTACACTGATTCCATGTATCTTACTGCAATAGGGCTTAAGCATTACTGCAATAAGGTGGCTGTGTAAGCATTACTGAAGTAAGGTTTGAACGTTTCTGCAGTAGCCTATAGCTTTTGTTCACAAAAGCATGCAATCTTAGGGATGATTGCTTTAGGCATTTAGGTCTAGCATGCCTAATTCTTCCCTAAAATAAACAAATTTAGACTCATCTAAGGGTTTTGTGAATATGTCAGCAACTTGGTTGTCAGTGCAAATAAGTTCTAGTTTTACTTTATCCTTTCGCACATGGTATCTTATATCTATGTGTTTTGTCCTAGAATGAAACACATGATTTTCAGATATTGCAATAGCAGAAGTGTTGTCACAATAGATAGGAGTTTCAAAGATTCTTAGCCTATAGTCTAGAAGTTGGGACTTCATCGATAGGATTTGTGCAACGCAGCTTGCTGCAACAGCATATTCTGCTTCTGTAGTAGTGGTTGACACAATTGACTGTTTCTTACTAAACCATGACACCAATCTTGAACCAAGGTATTGCCATGATCCACTTGTACTTTTCCTGTCTATTCAGCAACCTGGGAAGTCAACATCTGAAAAACCCATTAGTTCTAGATTTCTTAGGATACCACAACCCTAAGTCAGGAGTCCCCTTGAGATGTCTCAGGATTCTCTTGACTGTAGTAAGGTGTGATTCCTTAGGGCTGGATTGATACCTGGCACATAAACACACAAAGTATAGGATATCAGGCCTACTAGCAATAAGGTACAGCAAAGACCCTATGATATCCCTGTATAATTCTGATCAACCGATGTTCCAAACTTATGCTTGTCTATTTTGATTGTCGAACTCATTGGTGTCTTCATTGTGGAGGCACTCTCCATACCAAACTTTTTGATCATGTTTTTAAGGTACTTAGATTGGCCTATGAAAGTACCTTTATTACATTGCTGTACTTGAAGACGTAGAAAATACTTGAGCTTACCCATGAAGCTCATTTGAAACTTAGATATCATGAGCTTGGAAAATCTGTCACACAATTTCTTATCAATACTTCCAAAAATGATATTATCAACATAAATTTGGACTAATAAAATATGATCCTTGTGATGTTTGATGAAAAAGTTGTGTCTACTTTTCTTCTCTTGAAGCCGTGATCAAGAGGAAACTTGACAAGGTTTCTTACCAAGCTCTTGGAGCTTGTTTAATCCATAGAGGGTCTTTTCAAGCCTGTAGACATGTTCTGGATACTTATAGTACTCAAAAC
Source organism: Drosera spatulata (assembly GCA_035668315.1). Lineage (NCBI taxonomy): Eukaryota > Viridiplantae > Streptophyta > Magnoliopsida > Caryophyllales > Droseraceae > Drosera > Drosera spatulata. The sequence goes on from JAOVYX010020165.1 coordinate 3,072, forward strand.
CTAGTGGTTATTCTCCATATATTCTTTCTTGCAATTTTTCATTTAGGAACGTAATTTTGACATCCATTTAATTTAAAGTCCATATATGCAACATGTACTAAGAACATTTTCATGGCTTCAAGTCCAACCACAGGAGCAAAGGTTTCATTGAAATCGAAACCTTCCTCCTGTGAGTATCCCTTAAAAACAAGTCTAACCTTGTTCCTAATTATAGTCCCATTTTCATCACTTGCATCCTACAACACGATAATTCTTAGGTCTAGGAACGAGATGTCATACCTCATTTCTCTTAAACTCATTGAATTCCTCTTGCATAGCATTGATCAAGTCAGTATCCTTAAGGGCTTCTTCAATGTTCTTAGGCTCTACTTCTAAGATGAAGCATGCAAAAAGACATTCCTCAGCATTAGCCCTTCTTGTCCTAACTGGACCATTTGCATTACCTATGATGTTCTCAGGTGGATGATCTTTTGTCCATTACCTACTTTTTCTTCCCCCATCCAGAGCTTGTTGTTGAGACTCTATTATAGGTAACTTTTCTGCAGTTTATTGAGGCTCTGCTACAGGCAACTCTTCTACAGCCTGTGGAGGCTCTTCTAAAGGAGGCTCTTATGTGGTTTCCTTTGTTGTGTGCTGCTCTTCTGCAATCTATTCAGCATTCACATACACTATTGCATTGTCCTTATTCTTTTCCTGTATGTCTGCAGGGTCAGATTCTTCAAAGGAAACATGAATAGTTTCTTCAATTGTGTTAGTTCTCAGATTTAACAATCTAAAAGCTTTACTGACAGAAGAGTATCCTAAAAAGATCCCATCATCTACCTTTGACCCAAATTTTCCAGTATAGATATTCTCATTAATAAATGTAACATTTGCATCCAAAGACATGAAAATAACTTATGGAAGGGACTTTTCCCTTATACAGCTCATATGGAGTCTTGTTGTGTAGTTCGTGATAGGAATGTGCAATCCCTCCATTTGTATAGATATTGATGAACAAAATTTAGAGGTATTAACCATGATGTAGTTAGTGTGCTTAGGCTGGAAATCTGGTTTGTTATCTGCAGTCTAAGTTTGATGCTGAAGAGTAGACGGCCACAGATGGAGATCATTGTGGGCCACCAGATACAGACCACTACAAAAGATTTCAGTAATGCAGCTAAGATATGCATGAACAGTAAAAGATCTGCAATTGTTTCAGGATTTAGAATCAATCTTGTTGACAAGGGCCAATACAGAAATGCATAAAAGGTTGCAGCAGTGCTGAGTGCAAACGAAGTTATAGATGAAGAGCATTGTGGGCCACCAGATACAGACCACTACAAAAGATTTCAGTAAGGCAGCTAAGGCATGCATGGACAGTAAAAGACCTGCAAATGTTTCGGGATCTAGAATCAATCTTGTTGACAAGGGCTAATACAGCAATGCATAAAAGGTTGTAGCAGTGCTGAGTGCAAATGAAGTTATAGCAGTGATCGTTTGCAGACGAGGTCTCAACAGTACTAAGTGCAGACTAAGTTGCAGAAGACTGAGTGCAGCATAAATAGTTGCCTAAGTTAAACAAGGATCAAAGGATTGATCAAATCAAAGATTTGAGATATGGAGAAGCAGTAAACACTGCATGCTATGTTCAAAACAGGTGTCTTATACATAAGCTGCAGAAAAAGACTCCCTATGAATTATGGAAAGAAAAGACACGAAGTGTCAAATACTTTCATTCTTTTGGATGCAAATGCTTTATACATAACAATGATCAATACCATGTAGGAAAGTTTGACCCTAAGATAGATGAAGGAACATTTCTAGGATATTCCACAACTAGTAAAGCCTTCAGAGAGTATAACAAGAGAACACAAACAATTGAAGAGTCAGTTCATGTTTCTTTTGATGAATCTGAAATATCCATCCGTACTGCTAATGTCTTTGATGAGGAAAGTGCATGCATAGACGATGAACAAGATGCAAACAAGACCTCAGATGTCGCAGAAAAGGATGAGTAGTCAGTAGACACAAAGGAGAATAGTGGTGCAGCAGAACCAGAACAACCCACAATACAACAACAACTGGATCACATCACCATTGATCAAGATAAAAGGAGATGGATCGATGGTGATGTGATCCAGTTGTTGTTGTTGTATTGTGGGCTGTTCTGGCTCTGCTACACCACTATTCTCTTCCGTGTCTACAGATTGCTAATCCTTTTCTGCAACATCGAAGCTCTTGTCTGCATCCCGTTCATCGTCTATGCATGCACATTCCTCATCAAAGACATTAGCAGCATAATGGGATATTTCAGATTCATCAAAAGAAACATGAACTGACTCTTCAACTGTTTATGTTTTCTTATTATACACTCCGAAGGCTTTACTAGTTGTGAAATATCCTAGAAATGTTCCTTCATCTGTCTTAGGGTCAAATTTTCCTAGATGGTATTTATCATTGTGATGTATATAGCATTTGTATCCAAAAGCATGAAAGTATTTGACACTTGGTGTCTTTCCTTTCCATAATTCATAGGGGGTCTTTTTATGCACTTTGTGTAGAAGACAGCTGTTTTGGACATAGCATGCTGTGTTTACTGCTTTTTCCCAGAAGCTTTTTGGCAAATCAGCATCATCAAGCATTGTTCTCGCAGCTTCTGTAAGTGTCCTATTTTTCCTTTCTGCTACACCATTTTGTTGAGGTGTTCTAGATGCTGAAAAGTTATGTTTAATGCCATGATCGTTACAGTAAGTATCTTCTCCTATTTGATCGAATTCAGTACCATGATCCTCCTAATTGTGATTATTTCAATACCTTTTTCATTTTGAACTTGCCTTAGAAATCTAGTTAGCAGGCTCTAAGTTTCACTCTTTTTGTGAAAGAACATTACCCATGCATATCTTGAATAGTCATCTACTATAACTAGGGTATACTTCTTTCTATTTAAAGTTTCTACTTTTATTGGACCAAAAAGATCCACTTGCTGTAGTTCAGATATTCTAACTGATTCTGATGAGTTTAGAGATTTAAAACTTGCTTTAGTTTGCTTTCCTTCTCGGCATGATTCGCACAGTTTGTCCTTTTTGAACTTGAATTGAGGGAGTTCTTTTACCAAGTTTTTTGAGGACAGCTTAGCTATGATATTAAAGTTTAGATGTTCTAATCTTTTATGCCACAGCCAGTTTGTATCTTCAGCACCTTTTGTATAAAAATATGTAATTTGTGCTGACTAAGATGAATTGAAGTATACTGTATAAATATTTTCTTTTCTAGTTCCTACCAGCTTGACTTCTTGGGTGACTTTGTCTTTCACTTGACATGAATCATGGGTGAAAGAGAGATCATAATTTTTGTCACATAATTGACTGATGGATAGCAGGTTATATTCTAAACCTTTAACATAAGGTATATCTCTAAAGATTAAAGATCCTATACCGAGGGTTCAATAACCTTTAGTTTTACCTACCCTGTCTCCTCCAAAGATGACTAGGGGTCCTTCTTCTTTTCTATAGTCTTTCAGAATGCTTTTGTTCCCAGTCATATGTCTACAGTATCCACTGTCAAAGTACCATGTTCTATCTTGTTATTTCTGCAATAAAGAATTGAAATTTTGTACATGGTACCCACAAATATGGGTCTTTACCTCTTAGCTTTGGACACCCACACTTGAATAATTTTTTTTGTGTGGAGTGTCCAACATTCAAATGATTTGGGCCAGGTTTACCATAAGTATTGAGTAGACCCTTGGTCTTATTGCTCTAGGTGGTCTGCTAGTGTTTCTTCACCCATTCTGTTGCATTCTGCATGTGTAGACGGGCTTTAGATGTGGTTTTCTGCATGCAGTATTGGAAGTATTGTTCCACACTGAGTAATTTGGTGCAAACTGGGGTCTGCATGGCCTCTTATTGGTTTCAATCTTATGATTCCAAACCATGTGCTCATTGTGGTGATTTGCACCCGTTCAAAATGATACTTTGCTTAAGGATTTTACCCTTTGTGTTTGAGCAGCAGAGGCCTTGTCTTCTGCTTTCCTTGATCAGGAGAGGCTTTACCCTTCTGCAGGACTTTTGCAGAGTTATGCTTTACCTCTTTCTTACTGGTTATGACATCATCATTTACTTTTGAGTGTGAAAGATCATTTAACAAGTCCTTGTAGCCTAATCCTGACCGATCATATGAGGATTGACCCATGTTTAGCATTTTTTGCAAACTCAGGGTCTTTCCATTCCATGTATCCACTTAAGCTTGTAGCTTAGCATTTCTCTTTGTGAGTGTTCCACTATTGCATTGAGAAGCCTCGCCTTCTCATCTGATTCTTTTAGCTCATTTTGAGCTACTAACAAGTCATTTGACTTATTTTTAATCTCTTCATATGCCAGATTGTAATTCTCTCTTAAATTTGCAATCATTTCGAGATTTTCTTTATGTTCCCTTGAAAGAAAAATAAAGTTCTCAGAGGTTTCTTGAAGAGCCTCTTTTAATTCTTCTAAAGAGGCATCTGACTTAGAGAATCAAATACCTATTGGTTTTCTTCATTCCTTGCCATGGGACAGATCTAAGCATTTAAGATTATTTCTTCATCATCTAAGTTTGTCTCACTCCATGTTTTTGCAGCATAAGCCTTGTTCTTTTCTTTCCTTCCAGAGCTCCCTTTGCTATATTCCTTTTTGTTCCTCTGTGGAGACGATTCTGAATAAAGGGAGATGAAGTCTGATTATGTTAGGTGAACAGTCACAAGTCGAGTACGACTTCTAATTGTTCAATCCTAAGAAATCTTATCTGGTTATACATCGAAAAGGTTACTCTAAAGTTTTATAATTTATCTGAGTGTGCTTACTTTAAAATTTATATAAGTCTATGTGAAAATACATGCATGATTGTTCAATTATTTTATTGAATAAATTTGCGTGTATGAACAAATCTAGGTGTAATTACACGCTTGTGGTTGTGTGTTAAGATAGACTTAATGGTCATAGTGGATGGATTTATATGGAATGCATGCGTTTAGTTGTCTTACCCAAGACTGATTGAAATGAATGAATTGATTAAGGAAGAGAGAGAGTTAATATGGACCACTAATTGATTGTGTGTGCGAAAACGTTTTGGATTCACTTTACTGCTGTGTCAGATTTCCTTGTACTTTTCACTCATGATTTTTTGTGTGGCTGAGATTTATTCATTGAAAGTGAATTTTCCTCTACTATATATATATATAGGAGTTAGGTTTGGGAAAACTCTTTCGAATTCTTTGCCATTCGCGAATAACCTCTCCCAAAAACCCTAGTTTTCCAAAAACCAATTCACTTCACAAATGGCACCGTTCATCGATATCCACACCGGATTGACCGTCGATTTCAATGCTCTAAGCGGAATCAGTAGAGAATTTTGATGGAATTCTTGAGATGATCAAGAATTCGGGGCTGAGTTGCTGCTCAGTGCTGTAAGCAGAATCTCATACTCTAGGGTAAATGAGTTCTTAGATATTGGAGTGGTACGGAAGGATAGAGACGAATTTGTCACTACTGTTGATGGAGTGGAGATGACTGTTAGTGCAAATTCTATCAGATCCATCTTTTATCTACCACAAGGAGGTCACATAGGTATCTCTGACCACACTCTTACAACTGGATGGCAGAAGATGATGGGGAATGTCCCGTTGAAGACAGGGACAATTTTAGTGAAGGATTTGCCTACTCACTATGGCCAACTAGCTGTCATAGTGAAGAAATGTTTCCTGTGTTAGGGATTTGCTGTTGATCAAATTGCACAAGGACATCTCAGAATCGTTGCTGCAATCATCACTGGAGCAAAGATAGATTAGGCATTCATCATGCTCAATCTATGAAAGGAAAACATTGAGGAGGCGAAGTCCAACCCGAAGAGGAAGGCTTATCTGAGAATAATAAGTTTTTATCTCTTTAAGCGGGGCAAATTACCAAAAGATAACGGGGTTACTTTTCCGTCTTGCAGGTTCACATCCTTCAGAAGGAAGGAGTCTGAAGGAACAGACAGAACATCTGAAGCCGGGCCGTCTGATGGCCAGCAGACTCTAAAGAAGAAAAAGAAGACCTCTGATGCTGTAGCTGGGCCGTCTGATGGCCAACAGACTTTGAAGAGGAAGAAGACCGCTGATACTAGGGCTCCTCAGAAGAAGCAGAAGAGATCTGCTCAAGTTGCACAGCAAGCTCAGATAGAAGAGGAAGTGGACTCCGATGACGAGCCACTTGTTAGACGAAAGAAGACACTGACGTCTTTTCGTAGAGAACAGATAATCGATCAGACGTCTGGTGGGAGATAACAGACACCTGAATAGACATTCTCAACACAACCTCCTCCACAGCAAAAAGAGAAACCATTGAAGAACCTGAACAAAGGTAAGAGGGTACTGAACCCTGATGAAGCTATGACCAGCGAAGAACTCAGAGCAGTACTGGCTACGGGAGTATTCGAAAGGTCTAAGACAAAAGGTGCCAGATGGGGCATGAGGCTGATTATAGAAATGTCTAATGAAGATCGAAACGTGCTTGTCTCAAAGGAATGTAAAGAAAAAGGGCAGCTTGACAACGTCAATAGAGTTCCTGAGGAAGCATGGATTCTGTTTGAGGACTACTGCAGTAAAGTAATGGCAGAGTTGGGTGAAACAGCAAAAGACATGCTCTACTCAGCCATCAGAAGGACTCCAAGGGATGAAAGAGGAGATAATGATCAGAATCTAGGAGGTGATGGTCTGGATGGGCAGACCTTAGGGGGAGAGAAGTCAGTTGATCAGACTTCTACTCTTCCTCAAGGATCTGGGAGTAGAAACGAAGAGCAGCAGCAACAAATAATTGTAGCTTAGTAAATAGATATTGATGCTTTCCAGACTCCTGATCTAGAAGAGGCTGACTTCCAAGTGCCTTCTACCCTTCTTGTAGAAGTGCAGAGCCCAAGACGTCAAGTAGCGGAGGAATTCAATGATATTTCACCAGTTCTTTCATATGATCTTCCCGAACAGCATACTATTGCTATAACAGACAACTCACTTGCCCCAACAGACAGCATTTTTCAGACAATTGAGAACAGATTTCAAGCTCATGAAGAAAGAATCAAGAAGATGCTTGAGGAATCTGAAGTAAGAATGGCTCAACAAATAGCCACAGCTGTAGAAAAAATGTTTGATTTCGATTTCAGACTAAGGCAGACTTTCAGTGATCTAAACAAACGCATTAGTGATAAAGTAAAAAGCACGAATGATCACTTGGAAGAGCTGCAACAATGTCAGATGGCGCTGCTGAAGATATTTAAGCATGAAGCAACTGTTAGATCTGAAAGAGGGAAAGCCATGCAAAGAATCATTGATGAAATGAAAACTGATAATGCCTTCATCAAAACAGATATGGAAGTAGTTAGTGACAACGTCAAAGATTTGAATGCTCTTCTGGGGGTTCTGCGTTCTGAGACAGACAACATCCACAGCAATCTTCTCAACATTGATTAGACGACTAGAAACACGAGCTTAGAAACAATGTAGATACTTCAGCTACTAAAAGAACGACTACCTAGCTCTAGTTCCGTACCCAAACCTTATGATCCTACCATATTGATTTTGTCAAAAAAGGGGGAGAGATATAGGAGTTAAAATGAGAGTTCCAGTTCATGACTAGAATAGGATAAGTCTGTTTTGTTTTCTATCTATTATCTGTTATCTCTGTTACTGTTGTCTTAATGTCTGATATCTGTGCTTGCGTGAAAATTAATATATGATATCTTTCTGACTGATATAGTGTCTGATATCTGTGCTTGCCAATCATAAAGTGTTCCAACAAATAAGGGGAGATTGACTTAGAACCTATGCTTATCCATAAAAAGTTTTTGACAACATCAAATAAGGGGAGATTAAAGAAGTGTATCAGACTTATGCCTTAATTACTATGTCTGTCACAATTGATGATTTGATGTGTCAAAATACTAGTTTATGTTCTATGCATGTTATCTGTCATTAGACTCTATACCTCTAGTATTAGACATCTGATAGTCCTAGGAAGTGCTTGAGAAAGTCAGAGTTCTGGAGGAGAAAGGACTTCGTGGAAGTATCGAGAAAATCAGACTTGCTGAGAAGACTTCAGGGTATCAAAGTTTCATTGCTCAGGGAACAGAGTTCAGATGAAGATTGAGAAGTTTGCTATGTGTCTGTATTCTGAGAAGTCTGTTCTGTGCCTGCTGTGTTACAGAGTTTCGAAGATATATGCTAATTGTGCTTTAATAAGGATCAGAGGTCTATTACCTTTAATAACAGACTTCTGGGTTGTAAAGATTCAACAGACTACAGCGTTGGATCAAAGGAGCTCAAACAGACTTGTGAGAATGGAACAGGCGAAGGCTAACAGACTTCGATACTATATCAGACCACGGCTCTACATGGATTGGTTCGACAGACTTCATTAAAATATGCTTAGAAGTATGTTAAAGTAATTAATATTCTGGAATGTCCGTACTACCTGACTTATTTTCCAAGACATCCAGGATCTATAAAAGGCAGATGGAGGATTCAGTTAAGACAAGGATTTTCATTCATTCTTCAGTACACACACTCTCTTTACGAATTCATCTCAACTGCAAGCTTCAAGATTCAAGAACCATCCACTCTCGGTCTTCCCTGCGATTAAGAGACTACTACAATTGGGGATTTTCTAAAATCCATCATCATCCTCGATTGATTGGATTTCATCTTTGGAAATTTGTACATTCTCCATAGTTTTTGTGAGTTTTTATAGATACTTACATTCTTTCTTGATACGATTCCCTGAGTGATCCAGAAGACTCAGAGGTTAAGAGGTGAACCTGAAAACCCTTAGTAGATCACTTGTGATCTTGATTTTGTGTGGGAACAAGGTTTGCTGAGTGCACCAGGAAAACTCAGAGGTTTAAAGGTGAACGTGGAAACCTTTTGTTATCCGTTTTGTAATAGTGGATTTGTTGTGCTGTCCCGTGGGTTTTTCTCCCTGAACTAGGGTTTCCCACGTTATATCTGGTGTTCATTTTTCTTCTCCTGTTGATTATATTTCTATATTCATCCAACAACCAACAAATCGGATCAAGAACTGTCAGTTAGAACTATAAATTCTTTTTCCGTAGCGTTTGGTTCATAATTTTGTAACAGAATCGAATATTGATCAATTAGCCTATTCACCCCCCTTTCCCTCTAGGCTGTTTTGGTGAAATCATTATAGCACTTTCACCTAGCTCATTCTTTTTAGATTTAACTCTTGCGAACTGTAAAATTTCTCTCAATTCTTTTTAAAAATTGCCAACACTCGATCCAACACTCCCTCCAAAAGTGACAAAACCCAAGAGCAACGTAGTCTAACAAGAAGAACTGAGTTGTAGACCGGAGTAGTTCTTGTTTTCGAAACCTTGAGAGAAGAATCAGACGAAGACAAGGAGATCTCTGAGCTAATATAGGATATCGGGTTGAATTATTTCTGTGAGAAAACTAGCAGAATATACGACGAAGAGGCACTTGACTTCATTGAAAACATAAAAGTTGCAGAGGACTTTCAATGCATAACATATACATCCACCAGATGAATTGGGATCACCATCACTCCCATTGATTTCGAACAGCCCAGAGACATCCCGGCCTCTATGGTAAGTGATGGGAGGCATGCCATGTTTAGCGAAGACAGGCAGAAGGAAGGAATAAGGACGATGAAGAAATATCTGTCAAAAGCACATAAGCTGCTTGCAGACGTGGTAAAAAAAGTGATAATGTCCTGGGAATTGTCCAAGGATGAGATCACTTCTAATCAACAGGAGATAATGTGTGCAATCCTCACAAGGCACAAAATTAATTGGGCTAAACTGCTGATACATCAACTGGAAAAAGCAGTAGAGGCCAGACAACCTTCATTTGAAAGCGTTATCAGCATAATCCTGAAGGAGAAACTCAAACTCTCTGATAAGAGAGGAAGGCCATGGACTGTGGCCCAGCAGATTGATGTAAGGAAGATTGGGAAGCAACCAATTGGCATCTCAAAGAAACCTACAGCACTACAGGCTACAACAAAGGCTGTAGACCAGCCCATCAGGAAGAAGCAAATCAAGCCCAATGCAAAGGTTATCAAGAAGGCTTTTGAAGGCAAGCCAAAGCAGATCAAAGATACCTGAAAGAAACTCGTTCTGCAGACCTCAGACGAGGAAACACTGTCTGAACTCCCTACTGCACAGCCGATGGAAATGGAGGAAGAAACTCTGTCTGCACCAACACATGAGGAGACTGAGAACAACTCTCAAAAATTAATAGCCCTAACAAAAGTTGGAGGATCATCTTCAAGACGCATCCCACCAAAGGAGCCAGAAATAGCTGTGCTCCACGATGCGAATATTGCTCTGAAATATCTCAAAGTAGGAGCCGATGAAAACCTTCAGCAACTCATCCCGGAATCACAACAAAGCTACTAGGAAGTCATAGAAGGACCAATGGCACAACCCAGGCAGGAGTTGAATGCACAGGGGTATACAAGAAGAGAAATTGAAGACACTGAGGCCAAACTGAGAAGAATGCAGACTGATCAGCCTCTCAGTGCATCTATTACAATCTCTTTGACAATCAGGCCTACTGCATCAAAGACGTATATAACTGCCATCATTCCTGTCTCTACTACAGGATTGGAGTTAGTTGGAATAGAAACAAAGCAACCATCAACTGCATCTGAAGTATGGGCCACAACAACCACAACAACACAAACTGCAGACAAGGTAGAAATTTTGGAAGCATTGCAGACTGTCCAATTCCTTCAAGAAAAGGTATTCGAACACAAGACAAGGACCGATGAAGTTCTTGGAAAACTCCAAAAGGAGGCTATGATCTAGGAATTCATCAGGGAGCACAAGCTTCCAATAAAGAAAAAGTCCAAAGCTGATCCCATCAGGACCAACCACAAGATACAGAATCAATTCTGATGGAACCAGAACAGAGATTGGCATTATAGATAGCATACTAGAAGCTGAAATAGAACAGCTGGTATTGATGCAAAGGAGGAAAGCTAACAAGAAGAAAAGGCCTACTGAACCATACATATTGTTCAGTGGAGCTCTAGAGATTAAGGACTCAACTTTAAGAACCAGAAGACACAAGCAGGCTCAACTGCAACATGTAGAGTTTGTCCACACATCGGAGGTGGAAGCAGAGCTAAAGAGATTAGTGGACAAGCATGTCAGAGCAGCAGTACTTGAAATTAATGATTATTTTTCCAGAACAACCAAAGGCAAAGCACCATCTCCCGGAGATGATGATGATGGCCATGATGAACATCAAGAAGGAGAAAGCCATGATGATGATGATGATGATATCATAGATGAAATTGCCAGAGAAGGCATCAAGGAACAGCCCACAACAAAACCACTAGAAGCAGAAGAGCCAGCAGCAGAAGAGTCTGAAACAGCAGAGCGAACACCAACAGCAGAAGAACTAGAAGAATCAACAACTGAGGCACCTATAGGAAACAAGCCAGAAACAGCCGAACCATCACAAGAAGCGACAACCGCAGCAAGGAGGTCAGAAACAGAAAAATTAGCAACAGAGGAATCAACAGCAAACATTCTAGCACCACAAGGCACAGAAGTAGTAGAGGCCACCTCAGAGAAAAAGAAAGTAGACGATGAGTAAACTACTGCACAGAAAGGGTTCACAGAGGTCACAGCTCTTGATCTTACTCCAACACAAACAGAGGAGGTTGTCATAGTTGAAGATGGGTCACCTGATATGACTTCTGCACTAAAGGAAGGGCAAACTACAGACGACAGCCCTTTCAAAGGGATGACACTTGAAGAAATCAAGAAGTAGCTAATGAGTGACACCTCCACAAGTCAGAAGCATATGCACACCCAAGGTGTATCCCCTCTAAACCTAGTATTTTCACCTCCTTCATTTGGACTAGTGCAGAAAGGGGCAGATTCACCTTCTGTTGGATTTCCACAAGGTCTATTATACTATGGAACATCCAACATTCCTATTACACCCCAGACTGTATCCAGAAGTCTGAGGCAAGCCCTAGAGGACATCAGGATGACACCAATACAAGAAAAGCCATTCTCTACTACCAGAACGATAGCCATTGCTGAAGTTCCTCCACCTCATCAGCTCTCTCCACCAGAGACAATAGTGGAGTATAGAATGAGACAATTGGATCAGGAGGTATACAACATGCATTAATGGATAAAGGATGCATTCAAGGATCTTCTTAACAGACTAGAGCTAGTTGCAAACGAGCTGGTGTCCGAGAAGGAAACTAGGAACAAGTGTTTTGAAGAGTTCCATGACATTCTGGCTGATATGGCTAAGGGACTTCTCAAACAAATTCAAAGAAGCAATGCTCTCAACCTTCAGTAGTACAGGCTCAGCTCCTCCAACCTGAGCAAACTAAGGGGACAACACTCAGCTGATCTTCGCAGACTACAGAGCTCTTTGCAGTCAACTCAAAGGCAACTAAAGGAGCACATCCTCAACAATGACAAAAGGTTAACCTTGCTGGAAAACAAGATTCAACTTGAGTCTGTCAAGGCTATAGCTGCTCAACGAGCCACTTCCTCGAAACTAAAAGCTCTTCGAACTGCCATAAAATCCCTCACATCAGCCCTTGATGCTAACAAAAAGGGGGAGAAAGCAGCAGAGAAAGGGAAGGAGACAACAACAAGGCCTAGGTATAAGATAGCAGCAAGGCCTAGGTATGCAGAAGAGGAAGAAAACCCACGGCTGCAGTAGAAAGTTAAAGGTCTAAAAAAAAAAAAAAGTCCTTAGGACCTCAGGGGGAGCATGGGAGAAAAGAAGGCATCAAGGATCTCAGGGGGAACACATACAGGGGGAGAAAAGGAGGCATCAAGGACAACCAGAAGGCCACCCCCCAAAACGTAGCAAAGGAGGAGAAAATCAAAGGTGAAAATCAACAAATCCAATGCTGCAATGTAACCTGAGATAAGACTCAGTTTTTCTAAGAAACAATGTAAATGTTAGCTTGTTGTTTACTTAGAAGTTTTGTTAGCATCAATTTAGGGAGAGATTGATAGGAATGTGCAATCCCTCCATTTGTATAGAAATTGATGAACAAAACTAAGAGGTATTAACCATGATGTAGTCAGTGTGTTTAGGCTGAAAATCAGATTAGTTATCTGTAGTCTAGGTTTGATGCTGAAGAGCAGACGGCCACAGATGGAAAGCATTGTGGGCCACCAGGTATTGACCATTACAGAAGATTTTATCAAGATGGCTAAGACATGCATGGACAGTAAAAGACCTATAAATGCTTTAGGATCTAGGATCAATCTTGTTGACAAGGGCCAACACAGCAATGCATAAAAGGTTACAACAGTGCTTAGTACAGATGAAGTTACAGTAGTGATTGGGTGCAGACGAGGTCTCAACGGTACTGAGTGCATACTAAGTTGCAGCAGACTGAGTGCAGTAGAGATGGTTGCCTAAGTTAGACAAGGATCAAAGGATTCGTCAAATCGAAGATTTGAGGTATGGAGAAACTGTACGAGGATCATAATGAAGCTGATCTGTCAACATCAGTGCAGGAGTCACATGTGTTGCTAACAGAGAGGCTATCAACATCAGCTCAAGTACAGTCACAGGTTCATTCTCTCAGCCTATACAAGGGAATCAAAGAAGCTCAGAGAGCAGGGTGGTTGATGAACGATTGAGCGTACAAAAGTATACAAGAAATCTGAATTCAAAGCTATTCAAGTGAGCTAAATTGAAAAAAGCGGGAAGAAGAGAGTTCACTAGTCTACATTGAAGAACAAAGCTGCAACAAAGTCCGAGGAAGGATCTGTGCAAGGATCTATACTCTTTGCCATTGGCAATGCTTCAAACTTGTAAAGGGGTTAACTTGTAAGCTAAAAATAAGAAGATAGTGAACTCACCTCTTAGATTGACTACACTGGTCATCAAGGAAAGACTAAACTAAGCTCTCGTTTATCAGTTGATAACGAGTGCATGAACCAGTATAAAATCCTGTGTTCTTGTCTTGCATTATTTTATTTTGCATATTAGAACTGTTAGAAATTAATTGAACAACAAAAAGAGACAAGCTTTCAAAGCTTAAGTTTCTGCACACTACAAAAAAAATTACAATTTAGCTACGGAATAATTTAGCGACGGATATTTCCGTCGCTAAATATATATAATTTACGACAGATCCGTAGCTAAAATTACTCCCAGAAAATTTTATGTTTTTTGCGACGGAAAGTCAAACCCTGTCGCAAATGATGAACATATAGCGACGGATTCCGTCGCTAAATATGGATCAAAATAACTTAGCGAGAGAATCCGTCGCAACATATATGTCTTAAATAATTTTCAAATTTCAGTTCCCTTATTTTGCGACGGATCCGTCGCTAA
>JAOVYX010020166.1:0-17433 GCA_035668315.1 Drosera spatulata
AACCATCCTGGGTCGACTGCAGAGACCATAATGCCTGTTTAATAGTTCCTAGTACGGCCATACTAGGTAACTATATTTCTGAGGTAACTTCTCCCATGTCATTAACCTGTAAAAGATACGAAGATTAACACGACATGACATGTAACACGAGAATCAAGGCTTGACCGGAACAACTCAAAGCGATGTTAATATTACTGCTATCCTGAACGTACGTGATTATAAATATTTATATCCTCTTGTTTGGCATATGATTGCTCGGTGTTGTTTGCATTGCATCCTGTTTGTGCATAGGAAACACATGATATAATAAGCATGTCGGACCCCTGAAATGGACATGTATCCTGTGTTATTGGGATTCCAAGCTCACGGTTACGTGTTTGTTTCAGGTATTGAGCGATCGTGAAGTGAACAGTCATACAGCGATCTGAATAGACTTGGACTATAGAAACGCTTCCTTCATATTTCCTGTTATTTGACTTTTTTGTAATAAAGCACAATGTAAATTGGATATTTCTTGATTTTCTATGTTTCTGATACTTAAACCCCCTGTAATCTTGTCGCCTTGCTTCAAACGGACTTTGAAGCGGCGGTAACGCCACGTGTCAATCAGGTATTGGACATGAAATCTTGAGGCGTTACATAAACTGGTTTTTGTAACTGTAATACATGAACTGTTAAGAACAAACCCATAATTATCATTTCTTCCTATAACTTGGTTGTTAGGAACATTGGTACAAATAACAAAAAAAAAACGGATTTAGTGCAGGTAATATAACTAGTGTATATATAAATCCTGGGTCACTTCACTTATTGCCATGTCAATTGGTTTTGAGATGGAATCCCGGTTTAATATGTAATCAAAGCCCAAAAGGTCCAATGACCCAATACTTCGCATCACTCAAATATATGTCCAGGTTTCAAGTTCGAAAGAGGCATTCATATGAGGGGGTTTGTTGAGAATAATTTGTCCATATCGACTACGGAAAAAGTATAACAATTATATATATAGATGTTGGGTCATTCCATTCGTCGTCAATTGGTTTTGAATTTGGTAGAGTTGGATCAGACATCTTGTTGGATGCTCAATGAAGTTAGAATTTGTGCCACAGAGCAGTATGGTAGAGATGTCGAAGTAACGCGTCAAGCAGCTGTCATGCTGAATTCTATGTTCCTTCCTTCACTATTGCAGCATTTTTTTAGGACATTATCTTCAACCATTCGGTAGTTAAACCTGTCCTCAGGTTTAATTTAAGTTTTTAATATATTGAGTGTGAAAATTGAGACCATTATCACTTAACTATATGTTTGCCAAATTTGTTTAGAGGGCAAATGGAAGGGAAATCGACAAAATTCTCTTAAGAAATTTCACGAGCAAATTATAATTTGTTATGAAATAAAATAGAAGAGGAGAACATATTGATATTATCGATTAAAACGTGTAGTCAAGTAAGTACAAGATAAGAAAATGTTACAATTAAGTTAATTAGAAAACATAAAATTCTAGAGAACTATTCTAAAATATTAAAGAACAATTACAATTATAATTTTCATTGATACCATATTCTAACGCAACTCATTGTGATGAATGCTATTCATAAGGTGCAATGGAAAAAACAGATTGATGGTTAATCACATATACTCCCAGTGGGAGAAATGGCTTCTCATATGCTGTTAACTATCTATGTTTCCTGTTTTATTTTCAGGTGGTTTACGGCATCCCTTCTGAGTCGGGTTTTTATGGAATAGATTTTTGGGGGACTTCTTTTGGTTGAAAGAGGAGGCATTGAAAGCTTTTTCTTTCTCATTATGAGTATGAAAATTATTATTAAGAGAAGCTATGAAAGGTTAGCTCACTTATCCTTATGGATCTGGACATCCCTTAAAGTATCGTTCAATATCTAATATATAATGAATTTCCCAAGTTTTTTCTGATTTCATTGGCTTTATCTACAGTTCAACGCACGAGAATAACTTCTACTTTTAGGCCTATAAATGTGATTTATCATTTCATATGTGCTATTTACATAGATCGCTGAAATGTTCCGTGGATGTTTACAAGTTATTGACTTGTCAATAGCTTGTGTACCTTTGTGTGGAAGTCGAGTGAGTTGATTGTTATGAGCTGAAACTATTCCGCAAAAATGTCGAATGTGGAAAAATAGAGATAAGACTGTGTATATCACTCTGTCTTACGAGAATGTCCTCTCCATACCATGCACTTGACGGGATTATATGGGTATATGTCATTTTCTTTTCTTTCTTTATCTCTGGATTGGTTTATAAGATTATCTTTCGACTTAACCTTCAAGGTTAGACCTCATGGACTAAATTTTAATTATATAACTTCAATAAATGAAACGCTGAACATAATAGCTCATAGTAAGCTATTCCATTATTGAAAAAGGGAAGAAATACAAATGAAAGATAGAAAAGCTTAGGATAAAGGACTAAAAGGGTCGTTGATAACTGAAGATTACGCGACCTACCACCTAGGCGATTTGGCTCGGCCAGGAGCTTCGGTGGTGCTTTTGATAATACCGTAGTTGGATGCATGTACGACATAAAAATTTCTCAAAAATCATCTACCATCGTGTGCAAGAAAGGATCATGAGAAGAAGATGAATGATGCAACACTTCTTTTTCAGATGTCTCGTATCCCTACTGCATGTGACCAATTGATTCACGATGAGTGATATCATGAAACTTTTCTTTGATCAAGCTTTGTTTTCATGTCAATAGGGGAAGCTTATTCAAAATACTTCACAGAAGCAACCAGTCTCTGGATATTAGGCGTCCGTATATGAAAATGGCCCTTGATGTCGTATGTGTTATATCTCAGAACACTTACTTGGATGTATCGTATCATCTTGATTATCAGAAATGATTCTTTTGGTTTTGTGGCAGGCAAGAGGAATGCATTATCTTCATCATAGAAACCCACCTACCATACATTGAGACCTTAAATCCTCTAACCTCTTGGTCAATAAGAACTGAACCGTCAAGATAGGTTATCCGAAATCTTAGTATTAGTCATATTTTGTTGATGCTTGCATTAAGTTTTGTTTGGTTATATGCATCATCACATGTATATTCGTGCTCTAACCTTCGGCACATGTATATTCGTGCTGTAAATCAGGTTGGTGGCTTTGGTCTGTCAAAGTTGAAACACGGCATAGTACTGTCTGCTAATCAAAGAAAACATATTTCTCAACATTAGGAAGAGAATTTGATTTCTGAATTAATTTGAATATCGAGAAATCTTCTAGAAGGAGAACCAAAGTATGTGTGTCCATGTACAAAGACGCCTGAACCTAAAGTTCAGATAAATAACTTGTGAAATTTAAGCAAGTAGCTTTCATATGTATTTGAGGTGACTAAATCCATGTTCTTGGTGAAATAGCACTACAAAAGGTTGATATCTATTTGAAATTGAATATTGACTACGGATATTTAAATGAGTCATGAAAAATTGCTTGAAGTTTATAAGAGTAGTCACTCAGTAAGCCTATGTGATGACAACCGGGATAAATACAGCAGCTCCATCTATCATAATCTCAGGATACGGAACTAATAAATCATTTGTTATGGAAAACAGTGAGGATTTGATGCATGTGTTTAATTTACACTGGAAAGAGATATGATTTGATGTTGTCATTGATGACTCGTTTGTTTTCTCCACAACGCGTGCTCTCTCATGAGATATTTAGGTCTGAATTACATATTATTATGAGTACTAGAAGCACTAAGATTGAGATAAGGAGAGAAAACAAAAAGGCATAATATTAGCTCACATATAAATGTGTGTTTTCAAACTTATTGTCCAAACATCAAGATACATCATAATGAGGTGGCTTTACATAAAGCGATGGTAGATGTCTACGGGTTTTAACAGAGATCTGGAATTGAAAATGATATTATAATTTTTTCCCGCTGATAGTACAATGTTTTGTTATTGTATCAGAATGGCAGTAAGAGTAAAAGTTTTCCACATGGATGTTATGACTATGTATTCATCATTTGAGATACTCATGCAATGAATAATGAGACAAAATATTTGGACATATAGAAGAGAGCATTATGAAAGCGTGTTATTCCTAAACGAGGAATTGAAAATAAAAGGTTTGAATTATGAATGTCTCGACCTGAAGTTCGAGCATCTTTTGTTTATGATATTCCTAGTGAAGTACACAATTGGATAGCATTGTGCAAGTGTGATGGGCATTAATGATTGATAGTATGTTTCACCAGAACAATACTTGGCACGTTACATTTGTGAGAAAGGTGAAATGAAAATCCGTCTAATTTCTCTAGTGACAATCATGGACTATTATTTATAAGGTTTCTATTTATTTCTATATTTGAGATTTATGCAAGATTGTGTCCTTATCAGGGAGAGCAACACTATTAAAGTTTGATCAACTGTACTCTTTTTTTTTAGTCGAGGTTTTTGTCCCTTAAGGGTTTTTTCTGACGAAAGATTTTAACGAGACAGTTGGTGCAATGCTTGATAGCATATATGTGGCATGCACTCTTTCCCTCAAATCATTTTTTTTTATTGAGTTTTTTATTGAGGTTTTTAACGAGACATGAGCATAATTTAACAATATTCAATGGATTTACTTAAGGATCAAGTGATGTGTGGAAGTTATGAGATCCACACAAAATTGTTTCAGGTTGCACATGAAGATGATCAAAATTCTAACATGATCATGAAGATAATCTTGACAAAATTAACAGGTGTAATCTCCTCGAGATTGAAAAAAACTCCAAATTTACAAGGATAAAGTTCCCATGTTGCTCATTTCAAAAGGACACTTATATGCATCGCACTCTTTTTTCCTTAATCAAGTTTTGTCCCGTTGGACTTCCTTGGAAAGGATTTTAATGAGGCGAATTATATATGTATTTTACAAGATGAACATCCAAGAAAGAGTGTTATGAATATAATCATAAAGATGGATATTTAGCTTTCATATTGCATAACCTACTATGGAGGATAATAATACACTTATAACTCCTAACTTTATATGTTCCTACACTTAATGTATTAGATTATAACTCCTCTTCTTGGAGACTATAAATAGACATGCTTGTAGCCTTGCTATAATGTACAAAAGTATATCCAATGTACACATGTATCATGTATCAATGAAAGGGAGTATTATAATTGTCTCAAGCTTGTTTCTTTTGTATCTTTTATTTGTATTGATCTCTTTTTATGTGCAAAACACATTTCAATAATTAATATTCACGGTGAATTCTTCTTATCATCATCAATTTTTCTAACCCTCACTTGCATTACATTATGATTAAAAAAATATTATTTTTTTTATTAATTTTATATAATTTAACATATATATATATATATAATATTAAATTATTATAATTAAATTAAAATGAAAAAAAGTATTACACATGCTACATGGAAGGATCGAAGGGAGTAAATGTTTAGAACTTGGGCATCAAAGGTACCTTCTTTATTAAGTAATGCCCTGAATAAAATTACTCACAAAACAGGCTCACCTTCATACATCAACTCCATTTCCCGTTTCCCATTTTCCCCCAAAATCTCCCATCCAAACACACCACCGCCACCACTCACCGCCACCACTCAATGGCTCTTCAATGGATGATTCTGACCTACGTGGTGGCAGCCGAGGCGGCGATCGCGCTCCTGTTAACACTCCCTTCCCCGAAACTCCTCAGATCCCGAATCGTATCCCTCGTCTCTTTCATCGTCCAACCGTGCATGTTCATCGTCCCCTTCGCCGCTTTCCAGCTCCTAGGTAATGTCCGTGATTGATTGGATCGGTTTGGTTTGGTTCGTGGATGATTGTGATGGATTCGTGATTGATTGAGGTTTGGTGTTTGTGCGTGTGTGATGTGGTGTGTGCAGATATTTATTGGAAGAATGAGCACCGGCTGATGTGTACGGGCGAGGTTTGCACGGCGTCGGAGCGGGATCGCTATGAGAAATCGGTGAGTTTTTCTGGTTTTTGGTGTGGAATTGATGGTGTGCTAGGGTTATTGTGAGTGTCAGTGAATTGCGATGTGGTTCTCTGTGTTATGTGATTGAGATTCGGTGTGATCGAGGGTGGAATTGGTTGGTTGGATCGATTTTTTTTGAGAATAAGGGATAGTGAAGGTTATTGGATAACTGTGCCGACTGTTAGGTTATGGGATGGCTGTGTCATTGTTTTTGAGCCATTCTTTTTGGGGTGGTTTGTTGGACGTATGTTTAGGTGGTTATGGTTTCAACCATGGTTTTATGGAGTTATGTCACTCTGCCAGGAATCTGATGGAAATTCGGGACGGTGTTAGAAGCTTTGATTCGTTTGTTGTTTATTTGCGGATGTAAATGAGTTAGGACTTAGGATGGATCAGCTAGACTTCTAATGTGACTTGCGAATACAGACTGACAAGATATGATACGTTGCTCATAGCCTTTGAGCATTGTAATTAAAGAGACGCCTTTTATGATTTTGTTAGGTTGAGGTTAACATATCAAGATTCTGGGTTGTTAACTAGCTATTGCGCAATTTCGATGGACAGCTGCATTGAATAGCTTACTTGTAAATTTAAATTATTGGTGTATCTAAATGATTGGATGTACAGTGTAAGATATTTCATAATATCAATATGGACTCCTAACAGTTAGCAAGTGGCTTTAGATCAGTGTATTTAGATGGAAAATCTATTCCTCTTCAAATGTTTTTAACTGCAAATAAAATGAACGAATTTGAAGATGTTTAAACTCTTCATTCTCATTCTGAACCTACTTTTTCCTAGATCGAGCATCCTGCTAGCCATTGTGTGGAAGTTCACTGTACAGAGTGAAACAGAAGAGCAATCAGGCTTAGGTCTGACATGCTCCTTCTAAGGGTGGTTCTGTGTCTTCTAGTTTCCTGTATGTTATATTGCTACTTAATACATCATCTGCCACTTTCTAGGAACAATTTTCTAATACTGGTTATTCAAAACAACACTCTGCATTTGTAAAGCCCTGTCACTTTTTATTATTATTATTATTTATTTTTTCAAAGAAACTCTATCACTTTTTTTAAAAATAAATCCCATTATGGGTTAAGTTATATTGCTCATTGTCTATATTACAAGCCAGTATAACATTAGTGGGTGGGACAGAATCCCATACACCACGACGATGACAATCAGAGGTGAACCGGGCCATCTCATGTGCGGCTCTGTTCGCTTCTCAATTCACCCATGAGCAACAAACTTCTACAAAGTCATCCTCATGACGAAGTATTGCTGTTTTGTTGAATTCCTTTGTTGGGTATGCCCACTAAAGTATAATTTTTCAATCCATTTGTTGGGATAATTTATTTGTTTTCCTTGCTATAATACCATAAATGCAATGCCACTCAAATCATGGTTCAAAGTATCGGTTTCGGTCTCCATCTTGATTGTCAAAATATTATGTCGGTCGCAATTTCGGTTGATATGCAACATTATAGTAGCTAGAAGCTCCGGATAGTCATCAAAAAGTTGTGTAAAATACATCACAAATATTATAAGAAATTTACAATGTTAAAGAGTCATGTACAACACATGTAATTCATTTAATATTTTAAGATAGCATAACAACTGTCGACATCTGAAATGATGCAATATAAGGTTGTACATATGTCCAACACTCTTATTGATAGAACATTACATGACGTATTACATTTGATGATTCGGAGTCACCAGCTTCTTAATTCCATGTTAAATGTCGAGGCGGCTCAAAGTCACCATCTTCTTCCTCATAAGATCCAAAACCTCGTCATAATGGTTGAGTTTTTCTGAATTTTAACCGTTAGGTCGAAAATTTTGTTATGTCGATTTATTTATTGTAAATCATCGAGACAACCGAAAAAAAGCCTTGATGTATCAAATGTTGTATTTAATTGACTCGTCTGACAATATCGGTTCGGACATGGTCGAAACCGAACCGAGACACCGAGGTCTTTACCGAGTCAATCGATACTTTGAACCATGACTCAAATCAAAGATTTCTGTGTCACTGATTATGCCTCATGCTAACTTGGGTTTCCGTATTTTAGCTTTAAAGAGTTCTATATAGAATGTAGGTGCATGAGGCGAGCTGGTGATGTTGTACTACTTTCCAATGTTGAGGTCGTTTCAACAGAGAACTTCTAATTTGTGAGTGTGGGAGTCTTATTCCGAACGTCATCTACCAGCCTTTTCAAGGACCTTAACTGTTTCCTGATTTCCTCGGTTCCCTGTTTTTCTTCTTCTTCTTCTTCTTTCTTTTTTTTCTTTCTTTTTTTGCGAGGATTGCGTGCTAACTTAGTGGCTTTTGCGTTTATTTGTACTCTGATAGAGTGCAAAGAAGAAGTTTGCTACTTGTTAGTTAGCTGATAAGGGTATTCTCAGTTTGTGTCCTAAAAAGTTGGGGTCTTGACTCTCTTTTAAGCGCTTTTTTTGCTCTACATGATGTGGTTGGTTCTCAGCTTTCTAATGCGAACCTTGGTTTTCCTTCTTTGATTTCTGTTTTTCCTTTTTTGTCGATATTACCTTCTTTGTTCGTTTGGGTCCACTTGCAATAAAACCTTAGAGCTGTGCTGTTTCCGAAGTATGCTCTACTCCAAATGTTATGTTGGTTCTCACCTTCTGTTTCTAAGCCAGGGTATACTCAAGCAATAATCTGACATTAGGCACGGACTATTGTTGTACAAGTTATCGTACTTTTTACATCAGCTCTGCTTTTAACTCCTTGTTGTATGTCTACGTGTAAAAGAACTTCCCTTTTGTCTCTTGATTCAGTTAATTCATGCATGTGAGACTTGTTATCTGGACTTTTGGGAGGAAGATGATTTATATCCTACATCGGTGTATTGACAAAAGTGGTTGTGAAAATATGACTGAAATGAGGATCTCTTTATTGCTCGACACTGGTGTAACAGTAACATGTTATGGTTGTCTGAAATACTTTCTGAGCATGCACAGTTTCAGAGTCGAACAGACCATTAGCTACTACATCTGACAGGTGAATTTTTAAAGCCACCTGACATGGAACGTTCAGAATGATGCTTGAAGTTTTTAGACCTACAAACCTTGCTTTTAGATCAGGCTCGCAGAAGAATTTGAGAAGCATCCTGCTATTATGGTTTAGGTCCAACCATCGTTTAACATAGCATAGTGGATTCTGAACAAAATGAAGAGAGCATATTTGAAAGGAATCTTTCTGCTTTCTTTTCAATCTCCCTTATACTTCTCTCCTGTTTTTTTTTTTTTTTTCCCTCCTCCTGAGTGTTGGGATCATTCGTCTGTAATACTTATGCACAGTTGCATTAAGTGTATGTTTTGTGGCAGCTTAAGTTTCTCCATTATCCATTTTCTGATATATATTTTTCTGTTGGTGAATTTTCATCTACATGCAGACTTACAAAGCCCAGAGGAACGTGATTCTGTGTGCCACAGCATGCCTTCTTTACTGGTAAGTCTACTCCTGAACTCGCTGAATAACTTCTTAACTACAATGCTTCATTATTAGTTTTTTCACCTTGCACGTGCTTCGTCTGTGTTGATCCAGGTGCATCTATCGCATCTGCAAGTACAATAAGCAGATCGAGAGCTTGGAGGAAGTTGAGAAGAGATACAAGAAAATCTAGCCTTCCTGACCTGAATGCTTCATCTTCGATTACAGTGGATAAGATTTTGTAACACTCTTGTATGGTTGTAGTACTTAAGCCGAGCTTGGAACTAGTTTGTGTTTCTCCCTTTGTTTGTTTTTCTTCGGTTCTGTGGTAACTAATAAGCTTGTAACTTGAATTCTGTAGCAATGATAACGGGTGAGTATTTATTCCATCGTTTGTTGTAGGCATATACGAAAGTGTACTTGGGTTTGTATTTGAGAGTGATGCTTCTTGAGATTGGGGTTCACTCTCTGTTTGTTCCATCTGAGAGGCAGTTCATGCTAAACCATGGAGCTAAAACTTAAGAGTGTACAATGTCCAACGGCGTATGCCAAGCTGAACTTGGTTTACCATGGCACAATTGTTGTTTTTCAAGAGCTCGTTTTAGGTGTACTCGTGCAGGTACTATTTTATACGAACATTGGTCTCGTATAGGATCTAGTCTGGTTTATCCGAGTAGTTGTCGCTTTGTAGATGGTTACCTGGAAATATTAAGGGCGAACATGCTGTACTGTCAAAATGGTTCATCTTCCAAAAATAGGGATATGGAGTTATGGTCTATTGCTTTTGTTTAGTGGAAGATTAAAGTTACCTTCTCTCTCTTGCCAAAAGATGAAATAAATGTACGCGTCAAACTTATATAGCTGAATTGCTTTCAGAATCTCATACTGAATTTCCCATCCTTGAAGTAGCTGCATGGTGTTTGTGGTTGATATTAAAAACCCTATGCTTGTTTGTATGATCAATGAAATCGTATTGTATTTGACACTATCCAAAATATTATTCTGGATGATTTGTTGTCCTAAAATTTCAACATCGAATTAAACACGATCGTCATCTTCCAATAGAGTACAAATCAAAACTTCTATCCCCAAAAACTCTCTCGACGTTCAAATCTCCCCACCAAAATCTCATCTCCAAAATACTCTCTAATTCCACCTTTGTAGACACCACTCAAACATTCAAACAAGTGAAACAACATCACTCACATACAAACACTCAAAACTTCCACTCTCTCTTCATCCCATAACAAAAAATCCTCATATGCGAATCCTCAGATACATTCCCAGACAATTTCAAAGCACTGAACAATTCACAGCAATTCAAATAATCCCGTCAACAACAACCAATAGACTGCTCTCATCATCACTGCTTCACCATATGGGCCCACACCTCCTCATCCTCTCTCTCCTCCTCCTCCTCCTGGGCCCCGCCGCTGCCGATCTCACCTCCTCCAAATCGGCGCTTCTCCGTCTCCGCGACGCGGTAGGAGGCAGAACTATCAACTGGGACGTCAACTCGTCCCCATGCACGTGGTACGGTATCCAATGCAACAGTGACAACGACACGGTGATCGGAGTGCGGCTGCCGGGGACGAAGCTGATGGGGCGGGTCCCGGTCGGGGTGTTTGGGGAGTTGACGGGGCTGGAGATCGTCAGTTTGAGGTGGAATGGATTGGTGGGGGCCGTGCCGGAGGATTTGAGGGGGTGTGTGGGGTTAACGACTCTCGATTTGCAGGTCAGTAGGGTTTTGATGAAATGCTAACGATAATCAATCATCGGATTAATTCCTATTTCCAGTCGCTAATTTTGTGACTGAATGTTCATTACAACACTGTTTTTTTAGTGCTTATGAGTGTGTCAGTGATAAGTATTTGAAATCAATGGATGGATGTAATACTATTAATTTTTAGCTAAAATATTGTTTTTATATGAGGTCGGTTATATGAAAACCATGGTGGTCTTGTGTCTGAAACCAATGGATGAATGTGAGAATAGTTATTGATAGACTATAAAAGACTCTTGCAAAGAGTATTCAATACGGACCGGTTATATGAATAGGAGGATGTTTTTTTTTTCTTGTTAGGTTTGTGTCGTCATGATAGAAAAAATCAGTTGAGGAAAAAAGAGAGTACTGTAGCTAAATATTATTGTGAATGATGTTACTTTAAGAATCTAATTATGGGATAAATTTCACAACGCTTATAATTCCATATGTAAAACTTAGGATTGATTATTATACTCCTTTCCTGTGATACGGTTTGACCCTGCGCAATTTTAATGGGTAGTTGAATTTGACTGATTTTAGTACTGTGATGTTGGATTTTTGTATTTTGGACTCCAGTTCACTTGTATGATTCACTAATTTTATCCTGAATTTTGCAGGGTAACCAATTCACGTTCGAGATTCCTACATTTATCTCGTCCCTCACGAATTTGCTTCACCTAGACCTTTCGTATAACAAGTTCAATGGAAATGTGCGCGCGTCGCTGAACAACCTCACCAGCCTACAATCCCTATACTTGGATAACAATGAGCTGAATGGACGTCTGCCCGAGCTGAAGGCATTGCAACAGCTGAAGGAGTTCAATGTGTCGAATAATCGGTTAACTGGGACGATTCCTGTTTCTTTGAGTTCAATGCCGTTCACAGCGTTCCAAGGGAACTATCTATGTGGGAAGCCGCTTAGTGTTTGCACTCCGATAGTGCCGGGCCCTGGGATAGTGCCAAGCCCTCCGATAGTGCCGAGCCCTGGGATAGTGCCGAGCCCTGTAGGTGAGGTAAAGAAGAAAAGATTGTCGGGTGTTGCTGTTGCTGGAATTGTGGTTGGATCTTTGGTTCTGTTTGTTATCCTTTTGATGATTCTGATACGGGTTCGTCGAAAAAAGAGAAGTCGGGAATCCAGGGTTGCTGAGATTTTAACGTTGAGGCGGTCGGATACTCAAGTTCTAGTGGATAAAAATGGCAAGCATTCAGTTGATCTGGAAGTTGCCGAGAAGCCTTCTGTTGTTCCTGGGGCGAATCGTTGTGTTGTAGGGGCCAAGACGTTGGTGTTCGTTGGGAGGACACCGGGGGCTTTTACGTTGGAGGACTTGTTAAGTGCATCTGCCGATGTTTTGGGGAAGGGGACATATGGGACAACTTACAAGGCGGCTCTAGATAGTGGGCCGGTGATGATCGTGAAAAGGTTGAAGGATGTGATCGTCTTTGAGAAAGAGTTCCAGAGCAGGATTGAAGCGGTTGGAGCGATGGAACATGAGAATTTGGCGCCTACGAGGGCATACCATTGCAGTGCTCGCGAAAAGTTTTTGGTTTGTGATTACATGTCGATGGGAAGCCTGTCTTCTCTTTTGCACGGTGACGACTCTTCTTTCCTCTTTTACGCTTTACCATAATGCACGGTCTTTAACTTCTTAGGCGGTCCTGTGATATCGATGATGCCTTTTGTCAAACTTGATAGGCATGATTAACTGTTAAAAATTGCGGAATTGTTTCTAGTTGTGATCGTGTTAATGATACCTGTTTCTTCAAATCCACATGGTTTGTCCTATTCGCGAAAGCAAGAATTCGAAACCCACCATAGAATTCTTGAATGCTGATATCTTTGAATCTTTGTCCATGATGTGCACTTTACTTATTGTTGAATTTTTTTTTCTTATTTTCATGACAGGAAATACTGGAATCAGCAGGTCACCATTGACTTGGGAGACGAGGGTTCGAATTGCTCTAGGAGCCGCTCGTGGTATTACCTACATTCATTCACAAGGTTCTACTGTCTCCCATGGAAATATCAAATCATCCAACGTCCTCCTCACCAGAACCTACGAGGCTAGAGTCTCTGATTTCGGTCTTAACCACTTTTTTAGTTCAGCATTGACTGCCAGCCACGCCGTTGGCTACCGTCCACCAGAGGTAACTGACCTCCATAAGGTCTCCCAAAAAGCAGATGTTTACAGCTTCGGCATATTGCTTTTGGAGCTTCTAACCGGCAGGGATCCAGCTCAAGTCCTCGTCAACGGTGAAGGAGTCGACCTCCTTCACCGGGTCCGGTCCATCATCAAAGAGGAGGACTTCACTTCCGATGTGTTTGATCTCGAGTTACTCAGGTATAAGCACGCTGAGGAGGAGATGGATCAACTGTTGCTGCTTGCAATCGACTGTACTTCCCAGTATCCAGATCGTCGTCCTTCGATGCTCGAAGTCACCATTCAGATAGAGAAGCTTTACAATTCGAGCATGCTGCCTGATATGGAAGAGTCTCCCGCTATTGCATTGATGGAAGCACGTAACATATCTAGCGCGAGATCAAACAGTGACATCTCCTAACAGCATGTGTTAGGCTGATGAATCCACTGGTTGTCGCCATTTCCGAATGAACCTATGAGCTAACTGTAACGTTTATAATCTATGTTTTAGGAGGTAGTCAAAGCAGCGAGAGCGGTCTCTATTTCGGAGATCATATTTTCTAGAGTTGTGGTACAGTTATCCTTTTTCGCTTTCGCGGTTTGAATTTGGTTGTAAATTGTATGCATTGTTTGTTTTGCTTTGAGGTACGTTGTAAGCTCCAGTTTTCCTGCTAGAGGTCAAAATTTCATGGCCTCATGTCTTGGATTTTCTAGATTTCGAGACAGCATGTTGTCAGGTCACTGCTCAGCGAAGCAAAATCGTAGAGCTCTTGCCAGTTCGCTGGCGGCCTAGTCATTGAAGCTTCGTCATATAAAAAATTGTCCTGTGATCATTGTGGTCAAATCATAATACGCGGAGAGTCGAGATTCCCTTTCAATTTAAAGGACAGTGGTAAAAATACTTGCTCCAGGGTGCAAACTCAATGGGATTGCTCCATCCTCAGTGCTGAGAAGCCGTTCATTACACTGTAAGAAAATTTGAGAACTATATTGCTAGCGTCACAACAGTCGTACATAACTAAGGCACTCTTTTGTGTAATAGGTCATGCCTATCCCTGATCTACAAGGGTATCCTGAGTGTTTCACCAACAGTAACATTTCAGACGTCAGAAGAGACCCAACGAGGATGTTTACTTTGTGGCTTGTGCCTGTACAGCAGAAAAGGTGTTATCTCTATCTGAAGCTGTTCCTGTATCTGTGACGAGAAAAAACGGTATTAGCATAAGAAGTGTAGGATGAACTACAGTCACTGGCAGAGATTAAGATCATACATTTACATGGGTGTAGAAGCTGTTCCTAGATGGTCGATTGCTGTCGACTAATTATATGCTATGTACTGGAGTTTGGAGGTGGGTCATCTATCAAACCCTTGGCAAGTAGATCGTAATTTATTGATGCCAGCTGCGACAGATTCTGATGGACATAAAAAAAGCACAAGGTCATGACACAAGCTGTATGAACTCAACTGGAGCTTGAATACAAATGCACAAGATAAATATCGGAAAACAAAAGTTGAAGAATAAATAATATAGTTATATGCTCTTGTTTTAAGTCGTGGATCCGCATGTAACTATGGTTATATATTTCATGACAGAAAATAGACCAACAGTACACATGCTTTGATGAGAAACCAACAATACTCATCATGCATATAAAATTTGAGATCAGTCCCCATTGACGAACCCTAATGGATAATCAGTCGCCATGCAATTCGCAGTAGTTT
This sequence comes from Drosera spatulata, assembly GCA_035668315.1. Classification (NCBI taxonomy): domain Eukaryota; kingdom Viridiplantae; phylum Streptophyta; class Magnoliopsida; order Caryophyllales; family Droseraceae; genus Drosera; species Drosera spatulata. The sequence continues at coordinate 15,069 of JAOVYX010020166.1, forward strand.
ACACCAGATCTCAAGAGCATAGTCCTTTCAACAGTAAGATGCTATCAACATTCTTAAACCAGTATGGGTAGAAGGAACCATAGACCAAACATGCTGTAATATGTCACTTAGCAAAGCCGCTGATGAAGAGGAAATGAGTTTCAGAAGGCTGAGGAATGGACAAACTCTCCAAACACACACTATAATTAACTTAGCCAAAGCATGCCTACCTTAAAGGAGAAATTGCTGAAGGAGTAATTCGCCGATGAGCCAGACTCAAATTCCGCCAGCCCGCTACACTCATCACCCTGTAATTGTGCTTAAAACAGAACAGCAAGCTGAATTCACTTTACAACAAACAAAAATGGGTCTCACTGATCAAAACACAGAATAATGAATACTACCTCCTCGTGAAGGTTGCTTCTATAGCTACTACTACCACTAGGGCTACCATCCTCACTTGAATCCTCGAACTCGCTTACTGAATCTACATGATTGTCCGAATGGTTCCAAGAATAGCGACTGGTAAAGTAACTGGTATCGACGGCACTTTCTGATGCAGGGACAAATGCGGCCTGAAATTTAAAACAGGATCACATGCCTTACTAGAATTAATATCTAGTAATGGAAATAAAATGATGAGTGCGACATTTATGCACACCTTCTGCCTAGCCAATGTGTCCCAATTGATATCTCGAAAGAAAGGATGCTGCTTTACCTGCATTGAATATTTGCCAAGCATGTGTCATTGAAGGAAGCTAGATATTCACACTGAAAGTAACGAGATGAACCAAGATTACCTCTGATGCTCCTCTAGCTCCTAGTCTCTGATTAGGATCTTCAGTTAATAGCCTAAAATATAAAACGACTTAGATATGCACATTGGAGACTTCATATATCTTGAAAGAAAAAGATAGAAGTAAAGCTCAACTTACTCATCTATAATATCTTGTCCTTCCCGGCTCATTTCTTCAGGCACTCGAGGCCAAGGGACATTGCGGTTGAGAATGTTATCAAATATTATCTAAAAGAAAGCAAGGACATAGAATAAACTCTGTTCTTTCTCTACCTGATGCAAGTAACTCACCTCAAACTCAAACAAGCTAACACGAAAAATTAATGAAAGCAAGAAAGCATATCCAAAAGAGCATTCCCGCTGTTAAACTCTACCCCATCAGGTTCCCTTTTCTTTATAACTATGATACTCAATTTAGACTTTAGTTTCCTTCAAAACCAATTTCATCAACCTTGCTGTTTGTGCAGCTAATTAATAACAAAATGCGAGAAAACACAACTGGATTGATATAGCTAGCTAAGTTGGTTAGTTTCAACTCCTGTTTCAATACAATGTCTCAGAATTTTAATCTCATTATTTGCTATATTATAGGTACCCTCACTGAAACTTTAGAAGGGGATAGGAAAAACTAGGAAGCTCCAGAGATCGCAACCCTTGAAGAAGTAATGACCTGAGAATGTCGATGGTTTAAGCTAAAAAGAACATAGGAAAAAAAAAAACTCCAAGAGGCGAAAGTTCATAACAGTGGTATCATTTTTCAGTTCAATTGATGTAGAACTGATGTATTTAGTGATGGCTACCCCATACACAAACCAACGGTCACAACATACATGACCCGAATTCGAAGCCAATCACAAGCAGAAACCTCTCTATTGACATGATATACTGATTCCAAATAGAGTGGACACAATCTGTTCATACACCATAAAAAGAGAGCTCCTATGGAAAGTACAAAAAAATCAGCTGATATCCAGCCACTCGAACTAAAAAGAGAATGCACCCAAAAAAAAATCTCAAAAATTCATTTCTGTATAAGAGAAATCATATAAAGCAGATATCATTCAGGCAAGCGACATCAAAGCGATCGTACCTGAGGATGATCAGCATTAAAAGGTGGAATGCCAACAATCAGCTCAAATAAAATAACACCAACTGACCACCAATCTGCAGTCGCACCTGAAAACAGAAAAAGAGTGCTCCTACTCAGAAAAAAATGTGCATGTACAGAGAGAGCCTATTATTGTAGAAAAGCTTGTGGTGATATTCAAAGGAATATGGCAGAATTGAGCTGCATTTTAAGTTTGAAACTCACTTATCCTACTAAAACAGAGCTAAAAAAAAGCACGAAATTTGAAAAGAAATTTCAACACAGCATGCAAGGCATACCATGTCCTGTTCCTAAAAGTATTTCTGGTGCTAAGTAGTCTGGTGTACCGACAGCAGAACGGTTCTTCCTCCTTTCTTCCTGCTGCTCTGAAGCAGATAACTGAGATCCATCTTCTTCGTAAAAAGCTGGCCCACTGACTCCTGGACCAGATAAATCATCAGTGCTGTTGATGAGTCCAACTTTTGAAAGCCCAAAATCAGTCA
>JAOVYX010020167.1:0-17432 GCA_035668315.1 Drosera spatulata
TTTTGAACCAAAAAAAAAACTGAGAGCAGGCTTTTCATTTTCACTAAAACCGTTCACGGTTTTATGATAAACGTCAATGGTTTTTGAAACCGATGACGGTTTTATAACAATCGTCAACGGTTTTTCACAACTCTGAGTACATTAACACTGGGCAAAAAAAACCAAAATTAACACATGGAAAACGTCAACGTTTTCTCAAAAACGTCAACGGTTTGTCATATCTTCCTCTTTTTTTTTCCCTTTTCTTGGGCCGGGCTAAAGCCCGTCCGCTGGGCCGGATCGGGCCGGGCCGGACTTTGAGAGGCCTAAAACAATGTCCGGTCGGCCCTTGTCCATGGGCCGGGCTTCGAAAAGCCCGTCCGCTGGGCCGGATCAAGTCCGGACAAATTCCGGACGGGCCAGGCCGGACGGACGGGCCGGACACCTTTTTGACAACACTAAATACAAGTGGTCAATTATAAAAATTTTGTAGTTAAGAGCCCATGTAGCGATCATAGCACCTCGTGATCTAAACATATACATGACATAGTTGCTAAGAATGATTATTATGATAAGGATGAGTGCGTTGCACCACTACCTACTCATTCACGGTCTCTGCATCCTTCTGTTTCTCCATCTCCCCCACTATCTCATTCCTCCAGTGAGTACGAGGAGGATAATAGTCTAGATGGATTGTTTTTAAAGCCCGATGGTCTTTGATAAGTATTTTGTAGTGGGCAAGAACTACTTGTTTGCGATCGATTTGTGACTGAATGTGATAGTCGTGAACGACCTATTTTTATTTTTTTTTGTAATGCAATGATTATTTTGGAGTGGATTCTTTGGCTTGGGCATGATTGAAGCATGAAGAGCACTTAATGCATGGTGGCCCATATATTGACAAAGCTACGAGAAAAAGTTAACAATAGAAGAATAACTATTTGCTTGGTGCATAAAATAAGAAAAATGTGGGTAACGTTTGATTTATGCACAGAAGTTGGATGGAGCATTTTTTTGAGAATGAGCAGATTACGGATCAAAAACAGTAGAGAGCCAAGAGTGATCAAAAGAGCGTAGGGTTACAGAATTTTAGGATAAACACGGGTTGGTGTTTGATATCTTTTCATTATTTATTTATCCGGTTAAAATAATATTTAAGGGTTATCCTAAATATTATATATTCACTTGTTTCACTTGTTATTCATAGATTAGTATTATTTCTGAGGTAGGTGTGAGATACGAGTGACACAAAATTAGTGAGTAGAGGGATAAATTTTCATGTATTAATATTCACTTTAATAGTGAAAATACTTGTCGGTTGCTAGTGGACGTAACCCCAGGAGCGAGTTGAACCATGTAAATTTTTGTGTCGTGATGCCAATTTACTTTTTAATCATTTGTACGTTATTTTTCTAACGTTATTTGTACCAAGTTCTGAGAATCGATCCCGCTTATTTTCCCACAGAGTGGTATCAGAGAAATTGAATTTGGTATATTGGTAAAGTAATTGTTGAAAATTGAAATGAAGAAAGTGATGGCTGCAAGTTCGAGGTGACGGTTCAATGGCAAAAACAATTTTGATTTATGCAAAATAAACATCCATGTCTTGTTGGTGTAATTTGATCAGTACAAGGTCTTGCTCGGAAAATAAAAGAGGTCAGAGAAGATATCCAAGGATGATTGGATAGAGATGGAGAGTTTGTGTCTTTCTGACGAGATCATGATCAACATAAGAGCGAGAAGACGACGGCCGGACTATGGGCTCCATTGGAGAGGTTGTACCAAACTAAGTCTCTCGTGAATCAAATTCTTTTGAAGCGGAGGCTTTATTCTTTGAAGATTAAAGACGATGCCAAGATCTGAAATCATTTGAACGATTTCAATGATGTGATAAGTCAACTAGAGATTATTGGAATGCAGGTTAAAGATGAGGACAAGATGGTGACTTTGTTGTGTATATTTTCCGACAATTATAACAGTTTAGTCATGACATTGAGTTGCTCCAAGAAAGAAGAGTTAAAGTCAGATGATGTGAAGACCGTATTAATGAGTATTGAACTCCGGAGGAAGACGTCCTTCGAATGTCCAGCTCATGATGAGGTTCTCTCTCTTCGAGGGCGGGTGGGAAAAAATTCATCATCGAGAGACCGTTCGAAAATCTAAAGAGAAAAAGATATATCAAAAGAAATTATCTCATTGTTAAAGTCGATGGTCCTAGTTCCCAAGCAACATCCATCAAGGTGAAAAAGGGTACATTGTTGGAACCATTAATAGCAATGAGATATACGTTGTTGATGGGAGTTCTAATTCTCATGGAGATTGGATTCTCGATAGTAGTGCCACGAATCACATGTGTTCATCTCGTTCATGGTTCTCATTCTATGAACGGTATGACGAAAAAGTTATGATGGGCAATGACTCGACTTCCAAGGTAGTGGGAGCGGGCACTGTTCTTGTTAGAATACATGATGGGATCGTGAGAAATTTTAGGAAATGTGAAACATATACGGTCAATCAAAAAACCTTTGATCTCATTGTCTAGGATGGATTAAGGGGATGTCACTTCAATGGTGAAGATGGAGACATCAATATTACCACTGACGCGCTTGTGTTAATGAAAGGAGCTCGAGTTGGAAACTTATATAAGTTGATAAGATCCACAGTGATCGGCAACGTGTTGAAAAATACGGAGGGTAAGAAAGCAATTACCCAGTCAAGGGTGCGATTCAGGTGGAGCCACATGAAAGGTTCGTTTCAAAGGTAACGACCTGACGGTTCTAATGGAGGTTGTCCAACACCTCCATGTCTGAGGCAAATGTGATTCTTTGGATGGAGGTAATCCACAAAGGTAGATTACAAAAATCAAGGTGAAGATTGTTGGAAGTTTGATTATCTAAAATCAATTAACATGGAAGTGTTAAAAAGAAAATGCACACTTGTTTACATATGTGGGTAAGGATGCATTGAAGTCTTCCTTTGTGATTTGTACAATGACAATTTGGGAGCAGATTCTTTGGCTTGGGCATGATTAAAGCATGCATATGGTGACCCATATGTTGACAAAGATACGGGAGAAAGTTAGCAAAAGAAGAATAACTACTTGTTTGGTGCATAAAATAAGAAAAACATGGGCAGCACTTGATTTATGCATAGGAGTTGGACGGAACAATATTCTGAGAATGAGCATATTGCATTCACATGGCCTTTGAAGCTTATCAAAAGAACATTGGATTAGAAAAATTTAGGATATATACGGGTTTATGTTTGGTATCTTTTCACTGTTTATTTACTAAGTTATAATATTATTTATGGGTTATCTTAAATATTATAGTATTATATTTGGGATAGGTGTGATCTGTGAGTGTCACAACATTAGTGAGTGTAAGGATAAATTCTCTTGTAACAATATTCACTTGGATAGTGTAAATAGTTGTCGGTTGCTCATGGACTTAACCCTAGAAACAGGATAAACCACGTAAATCTTCGTATCGTGATATCAATTTACTTTTTATCATTTGTTTGTTATTTTTCTAACGTTACTTGTACCAAGTTCTGGGGATCGGATCATTCTATTCCCAACAACTACCAATTACTGCATGTCATATATAATGTGAAATTGCATAGCACTTTTGTGGCAACTCATTCGACATCTACCCTTTCTCCTGCTTACTGTTTGTCTCTTGATTGCGCACAAGTTGCTTGAAGATCAGTAATGAGTAACTCAAGGCCATCGAATGCAAAAACGTATGTCTCCTAAGCCAGTTTTCATCAAGCTTTCTTGATCGTAGGTATCCTCCAAGAATCACTCGATTCTTCTCTCGCTTGAACTCTCGTCTTCCCTCCTTGAGTGTCAAAACGTGAGGTTAGCCAACAAACTCCTACAATTTAAGTAGAACTCTTATTCTCGATAGATGTTGGGCCAAGAGATTGAGAGCTTAGCTTTCCTTAAACAAATCTTGAGTTCTAATTATCGAGCGAGCTTTATCCATTTCGTGGATTCTTTCGGACTCGATCTAGAAATGAAAATTTTTTTATTTAAAGGAAAAAAAACAAATCCAAAAAAAAAAGCAAAAAATTTATGTAAGACATATCCATTATGACAATTACTATATACAATGTAGAAAATACAACATAGCAATCGTATTGAAAAGACTAGTCGTGTATAGCGTTGACCAAAAATCGATCAAGTCAATCTCGATAGAAGTATGACCAACTCATGTTTCATCAAAGACGCTACACAGTACATGTTGCCTAACTCAACTCCTTCTCTCATTTTCCTTTACCTAAACTGTAATGCCCTAATTTTCCATAACATATTAATACATAATAATACAAATGATGTCACTGTCGCTGAGTCCCAACACCCTAGTTAGGCAAAAATTACTTAACTAGTTTAGGTACAAAAATAAATAAAATCCACATAAACATAACCAGTAATATTATCAAATATAGCGAAAACTTCTCATTTATTACATATTTTACTTAGTTCATAAACCATAATACATTAGATGCACATTAGCACCACAACCTATATCATACCTGCCCGTCATCTCTATCTCTTGAAAACACAGAGAAGAAAAAACACAGAAAAATAGTAACCGTGAGCCATACGAGCTCAATAACGTGTCGGTCCCCTTACCAGGGGTTACACGAGAGAGGAAGATAAGAAAAGAAAAACGAAATGACCACTTAGGTCCTTTGTTTTAGCACTCGCGAACTTATCCTATCAATACGATATTTATAATTATCATCTTAAAAATACAGTAAAGATAGACAATTAATACCCTCAGTGTTATAATTGTGCCTTTGGTGAGACTTATTCAATTTCAACTTATCAAGTTTTATTCAACTTTAGTAAAAGGGACATCCGTAAAGGGGGATCAGCCAAACCGAAGCCCAGGGTGTCCTGCAGTGAGTTTCCCTCATACCAAAATGACCTCACAATGTCGATGAAAGAATGCCATCACTAAGTCACTGTATAACACATACGACAGACACAACGCTCTTTGTATTATATACCATGGAGTTATCTCCTCAATTATGGATTTGCACTCCTTTCACTCACTCATCCTCTTTATACAAACAATCAAGACAGAACACACAAACACACACATCATTTTATCACGACACACAACAGTTGCAGTCAGTATTTTACGTCAGCCACATTTAGTGATTACGTCCATAGATTCTAATGCATATTATTATACTCACGGTATATAATACGCATCGTCACACACAATAAATCTAAACGTTACCTTCTTATTGCAACTTCCTCACACATACGCTCAGCTTGCCCTTTATTTATCAACGAGCGGCGTCTCCAGGTCCTATAACATGATACGATTCATATATTAATATATTTGCTTATGAATGTTTGTTCGTACTTCGTGAAAAACCATCATATTAATATTATGAGGTGATGCTGAGCTCTCTGTACAAGCCTTTGATACTTATTTTGATTGTCCATGATGATGATTTTATATATTGAATATCATTAGAGGTATTTGTGAATATTTGGAGTTGTTTCGGCGTTAAAACGGTTCATTTTCAGATTCTGTCCAACATGACCCTTTTGACGTATTTAAATCTATAACTTCTTGTATACAACTTCAAAAATTATTCCGTAAAATTTTCCATAAACTAGACTTCATAATATTTCTATTGAATTAAATTTTGAATCCTAAAATCTTACCAATAATAGCAAGTTAATTAGTTCAAGTTTATATTTTCTGCTAGTTCAAATAGTTTGACCTTATTTTACTAATTTGCTCATAACTCTTTATATATAATTTCAAATAATTATTTGCAAACTGTTCTGGAAACTAGACTTCTATATCTTTCCAGTGATATAAGGCTTGTCTTATATATCTTATTATATAATTTCATATCAAGCCACAAAGTCATCTCTGTAACCAGTTTTTTACAGATTGAAATATCCACACATTTTGATTTTTAACTTTACACTCTAAACTCTGAATCATAATTTATTAACTTTGTTAGAAACTAGACATGTGAGGATTCAACATATATTAGTATCTAGATTTATCAAAGAGTATATAATATTTCACAAAATTTATAATCAAGTTAATTACCTTATGGTGAAGATTCCTCTTCTCCTTAAACTTCTCCTTCTTCTCTTCTGTTGCTTAACTCTAATGCAAGAAGTGTTCTTTTTTTTTTTTGTGTTTGTATGAAATTTTCAAGGACAAGAGAACTTGTATTTATAGAAAACTAAATCAATTAAAATAATTTAAGTGGAATATTAGTGGGTATTTAGTGGGTATTTAGTGGATATTAGTAAGTGATTAATTTAATTTAGGTGGAGTAGAAATTGACATAAAGAAAAATAAGTGCCAAAATGAGGTTTTGATCATTTTCGTATAAATACGATATTTTCGTATTAATATCGTATTTCCCTATTTTTGTGTATTAAGGTTGTATTTCATCCATATTTTGCATTGTTTTCCTATTATATAGTCAAACAAGTCTTTTAATCCCACAAAATAAATTATAACGTACGATAATTTACTATTAACGTTAATTATCGTAAAATAAAATCTTACAAAATTTTTCGAGTCCTTATATTCGTCCCTCCTTTAATGGTTTCATCCTCGAAACCAGAGATAAAAAGGAGTTATAAATTATCTTTAAATAGATGCAGATATTACTTCCGTATTGTCTTCTCAACTTCCCAAGTTGCTTCCGAGATTAAATGATTCGCCCATAAAACCTTAACCAATGATATTATCTTATTTTTTAAGTCCTTTTCTCGACGATCGAGAATTTCTTACGGTTGCTCCTCATACGATATATTCTCATCTATTATGATAGGGTCGTATTGTATGATATGGTTTGGGTCGGGCCCATACTTACAAAGCATAGAGGCATGGAACACGTTGTGCACGGACGACAGGTTAGCAGGAAGTGCTAGTCTGTAAGCTACCTCCCCAACTCGCTCTAGAACCTCAAAAGGTTCTATGTATCGTGGACTAAGTTTCCCTTTCTTCCCAAATCTCATTACACCTTTAGTAGGTGAGATCCTCAGTAACACATGATTCCCCACCTCAAACTCTAGAGGTCTTCGCCACACATCGGCGTAACTCTTCTGATGATCTTGTGTAGCCTTCATCCATTCCTGAATCTGTTTTATCTTTTCGGCCAACTCTTGTACCATCTCTGCTTCTAACTAGACCACATCCTGAATATCATTCTAGTATATCGGTGTCCTACACTTTCTGCCATATAACATCTCAAATGACGCCATACCGATGCTGGAATGGGAATTGTTGTTGTTGGTAAACTCGACCAAAGGCAAATGATGATCCCAAGAGCCTTTGAAATCAAGGACACATGCACGCAACATATCTTCTAAGGTTTGTATTGTCCTCTCCGTTTGGCCATCAGATGCACGATGCAAGGCGATGCTGAAGTTCAGACGCGTATCGAGAGCCTCTTGCAATCGTTGCTAGAATTAAGATTGAAACCTCGAGTCTCTGTCAGACACTATGGTGCTAAGAACTCCGTGGAGCCTTACGAGAGTCTTCACATATTCCTTGACCAATCGATCAACACTCCATGTGTTTTTTATTGGAAAAAAGTGTGCAGACTTCGTTAAACAGTCTATAATTACACAAATAGAGTTTAAACCCCCAACCGTGCTTGCAAGTCCAACTATGAAGTCCATGGATATTGCATCCCACTTCCATGTTGGTATCTCAAGAGGTTGTAGTAATCCACCTGGTCCTGGTCTTTGATGTTCTATCTTTATTTGCTGACAGACCAAACACTTGCTGACAAACCCAGCAGCCTCCCTTTTCATGTTGCTCCATCAATAGCGGTTTCGTAGATCATCGTACATCTTGTTACCTCCAGGATGAACAGAATAGAGGCTTTGGTGTACTTCCTCAAGAATTTTCATCTTCAACACTTCATTATTGGGTATACAGAAACGATTCTGAAATCATAGTGATCCATCCTCATGAATCACAAATCCCATACGGTACCCTTTTGAGCCTCTTCCCTCAGCTTCTTTAGTGCAACATCGTTCTCTTGAGCCTGTATTATCTCTTCGTGAAGAGTAGGACGAGCTTGCATATCTGCAAGTCTCCCACTAACTGACCTTGCTCGAACTTCAATTCCTAACTTGCAGAATTCATCAACCAGGGTGTCTTGTGTAATTCTCAATAAGTACAAGTTTCCCTCTAAATTCCGAACCTTCCTACTTAGAGCATTGGCCATCACATTAGCATTTCCTGGATGATACTGGATATCCAGATCGGAGTCTTTTAGTAGCTCTAGCCATCTCCGTTGTCTCATGTTGAGCTCTTTCTGAATAAAGATGTACTTCAAGCTCTTATGATCAGTAAAGACCTTACAAGACACTCCGTACAGATAATGCCTCCAGATCTTAATGGCAAAAATCACTGCGGCTAACTCCAAGTCATACGTCGGGTAGTTAAGCTCATATGGCTTCAGTTGTCTCGAAGCATAAGCTATTACTTTCCCATATTGCAGGAGTATACACCCAATTCCTTGCTTAGATGCATCGCTATACACGCAGTATCCTTCCTCATCAAAAGGTAGTGTAAGCACAGGAGTAGAAGTGAGACGAGTCTTGAGTTCCTGAAAAGCCTTCTCACAGCTGTCAGACCAAATAAACTTCGTGTTCTTCCTCGTAAGATTAGATAATGGCATGACTATCTTAGAGAAATCCTCCACGAACCGATGATAGTAACCGGCTAATCCCAAGAAACTTCTGATCTCTATCACATTAGTAGGTCTGGCCCATTCCTTCACAGCTTCAATCTTCTTCGGATCGACCTTAACATCATCTCTTGAGATCATGTGTTCCAAGAAGGTAACTTCTTTCAACCAGAATTCACACTTCTTGAGTTTACCATACAACTGGTTTTCTCTGAGGGTTCCCAAGATGGTTCGAAGATGTTGTTTCATGATTTTGTGGAGTCTTGGAGTATATCAGTATGTCGTCAATGAACACGACAACAAACTGATCAAGACAAGGTTTAAAGACCCTATGCATCAAATCCATAAACACAACAGGTGCATTAGTGAGTCCGAATGGCATAACAACGAACCCATAATGACCGTATCGAGTTCGGAAAGCTATTTTTTGAATATCCGTGGATTCGATACGCAATTGATGATAACCGTAACAAAGGTTTATCTTGGAGTAGACCGTAACCCCTTGTAACTGGTCAAAAAGATCATCAATACGAGGTAAAGGATATCGATTTTTTATGGTGATTTTGTTCAACTCTCGGTAGTCAATACACAGTCTCATACTCCCATCTTTCTTCTTAACGAAAAGCACAAGAGCCCCCCATGGTGAGACACTAGGTCGGATATACCCTTTTTCAAATAGATCCTTGAGCTGAGTTTTAAGCTCTTTCAGCTCTGCACGTGCCATACGATAGAGAGCTTTGGAAATAGGTGTTGTGCCCAGCTCTAGCTCAATAAAGAAGTCAACCTCTCTATTGGGTGGCAATTCCGATATTTCCTTCGGAAAGACGTCTGGAAACTCATGCACAACTTGGATTTCAGACAATTTCCTACCTTCCTCGGAAGGTACCTCTATATGACATAAGTATCCCTGACAACCCTTCCTTAGAAGCTTGTTCGCTGTCATTGCGGATACTATTAGCATCTCAGGTCTTGCCCCTTTTCCGTCGTATACAAACTTCCCTCCTTTAGTACCTATTATTCTAACCAGCTTCTTCTCACAATCTATGGTGGCCCTATACTTTTCTAACCAACTCATAACAAGAATGGCATCAAAATCCCGAAGATCGAACACAACAAGGTCTATAGGGAAATTTTCACCCCTATCTCAATTGGGACATAGACACGGAATATCTGCAACCCACAACGTCTCCGATTTGCAACCCGATGTATATCACACTAGGTATGGGTTTAAATTTGATGTCGTGTCTTTCAAGAAAAGACTTGGCAACAAAAGAATGGGTAGCACCAGTGTCAAAAAGCGCAAAAGTTAGACGAGAGAAAAGTTGAAGATTACCAATCACCGCAGCTCTACTCTACTGCGTTTCCTGTGGGTTCATGTTGAATACTCTCCCTGGTGGTGGTTTACGTTGGTTCCCAGCTTGCCGTGGCGGTTGTGCAATAGACTGACCTGTAGCTGCTGGTTCCTGAACTGTGTCTCTTGATATGTTTCTTTGTGGACAAAACCTTTTTCTGTAGCCTTGTCCACCACAGTTGTAGCATGTCACAGGTGCGATACGACAATCCTTTGCAACATGTCCGAATCTACCACAGTTATGGCAAGTGACACCACCAATAGAACGATTCTGATTACTCGCTCTACCTCTCTGAGATTGACTCTAGTTGGACAATTGACTATATTGTGGATTGTATGATTATGTCCCTTGGTTTCCTCCTCCTTGTCTGACACTAGAAGCATTACCTGATGGCCTATCTCGTTGATTAGATTGAGGTCCGTCAGACTGTTGAAATCTACCAGATTTGCTAGATTTTGCATCATCTCGCTTTTTTTTTTTTTTCCCTGCAAAGAATGCATCCTTCTCTGCCAAAGACCGCTTCAAATTCATGGCCTTATCATACATTTGTTGATATGAAACAAATGTATGGGTTAACAAGCTTGTCTTGAGCCTCCAACTAAGGCCCTTCAGAAACTTTCGTTTCTTTTCAACTTTCGAGCTATAGAACGAAGTCAGATATCGCAACAGCGTTGCGAACCTTGTTGCATATTTTGTGACGTTCATGTCACCTTGCTCTAGAGAAGAGAACTCCTCCCTCATCCGGTCCCTTAGATACTCAGGATAGTACCTGTCGTGAATCAGTTCTTTCAACTGCTCCAAGTCAAAGCTAGGAAGTTTAGCTCGTTCCGCGACCGTGGTCTACCAATTGTTGGCCTCACCCTCGAGGTAATATACCCTGAAGCTGACCTTCAGTTTTTCGGAACACCCTACAGTCTTGTAGAGCTTTTTCATATCTCCGAACCAGTTCTCTACAATGTCGGATCATTATCTCCTGCAAACCGTTTTGGACGGTATGTATTAAGCCTCTGGAAACCTCTGGACGGTATTTATTACAAACATTCATATAAATACATCCTTCACTAGAATTCATCCTTCTCGAATTCACTGTCAGAGTTCTTCTTGGGTCCAAACACTTCATTAATAACTCTATCAGTCACCATTTCAAAGTTCACTATCCATCTGCCATTTCGATAATAACTTCTTCATTAGGCTTCGTTGATTGTGATAGTGAGTCATATACCAACAGATTTGGATACCAACATTCCCAATATGTCATGTCAATATACTCCAATAATTAAGGAGCAGAAGATTGCCACCATTTGATATACTGGATGTCTTATATCATCATAAATCCTTTTCAACTCCCAAATGTTTCTCTTTAGTTTGAGCAAATGCACCCTTATGTGCTCCCATATCTTTTTCCTACAGACTTCCTCATAAACATTCACCTGCTCGTATCCCTGACTTCTAGTTTTTATCATCCTGAACATAACACAAACTTATCTTAATAACATGCCCAAAAATAAAAACCAAACATAAGTATAAGAAAGCTTAAATATTTCATTTAGTCTCCAAATTATGCATAAAATATTTACTTAAACCTAAGTGATTTCATTTAGTCCTTAACCTAAAGCTTGCTCTGATACCAATCTGTAACGTCCGAATTTTTCATAACATATTAATACATAATAATACAAATGACGCCACTGCTGATGGGTCCCAACACCCCAGTTAGGCAAAAATTACTTAACCGATTTAGGTACAGAAATAAATAAAATGCACTTAAACATAACAAGTAATATTATCAAATACAACGGAAACTTCTCATTTATTACATATTTTACTTAATTCGTAAACCATAATACAGTAGATGCACATTAGCATCATAACCCATATCACATCTGTCCCTCGTCTCTAACTCCTGAAAACACAGAAAAGAGAAAACACAGAAAAATAGTAACCGTGAGCCATATGAGTTCAATGACGTGTCGCTACTTTTACCAGGGGTTACGCGAGAGAGGAAGATAAGAAAAGAAAAGCGAAATGACCACTTAGGTCCTTTGTTCCAGCACTCAGGAACTTATCCTATCAATACGACATTTATAATTATCATTTTAAAAACACAGTAAAGACAGACAATAAATACCCTGTGCTATAATTGTGCCTTTGGCGAGACTTATTCAATTTCAACTTATCAAGCTTTATTCGACTTTAGTAAAAGGGACATCCGCGAAAGGGATCAGCCAAACCGGAGCCCAGGTCTCCTGCAGTGAGTTTCCCTCATACCAAAGCGACCTCACAATGTTGACGAAAGAATGTCACCACCAAATCACTGTATAACACATACGACAGACACAATGCTCTTTGTGTTATATACCATGGAGTTATCTTCTCAATTATGGATTTGCACTCCTTTCACTCACTCATCCTCTTTATACCAACAATCAAGGCATAACACAAACACACATATCATCTTATCACGACACACAACAATTACAGCCGGTATTTTACGTTAGCCATATTTAGTGATTATGTCCATAGATTCCAATGCGTATTATTATACTCACGGTATAATAATACGTAATGTCACACACAATAAATCTAAACGTTACCTTCTTATTGCAACTTCTTAACACACACGCTCAGCTTATCCTTTATGTATCAACGAACGACGTCTCCAGGTCCTATAACATGATAGGATTCATATATTAATATATTTGCTTAAGAATGTTTGTTCATACTTCGTGAAAAACCATCATATTAATATTATGAGGTGATGCTGAGCTTTGTACAAATCTTTGACACTTATTTGGATTGTCCATGATGATGATTTTATATATTGAATATCATTAGAGGTATTTGTGAATATTTGGAGTTGTTTCGGGGTCAAACGGTTCATTTTCAGATTCTGTCCAACATGACCCTTTTGATGTATTTAAATCTATAACTTCTTGTATACAACTTCAAAAATTATTCCGTAAAATTTCACATAAACTAAACTTCATAATATTTCTATTGAATTAAATTTTCTTTCATAAAACCTTACCAATAATAGCAAGTTTATATTTTCTGCTAATTCAAATAGTTTGATCTTACTTTACTAATTTGCTCATAACTCTTTATATATAATTTGAAATAATTGTCTGTAAGCTATTTTGAAAATTAGACTTCCATATCTTTCCAGTGATAGGCTTGTCTTATATATCTTACTATATAATTTCATATCAAGCCACAAAGTCATCTCTGTAATCAGTTTTTTACAGATTTATATATCCGTATGTTTTGATTTATAGATTGAGATTCTAAACTCCGAATTATGATTTATTAACTTTTCTAGAAACTAGACATGTGAGGATTCAACATATTTTAATATCAAGATTTATCAATGAGTATGTAATATTCTATAAAATTTCTAATCAAGATGATTACCTTATGGTGAAGATTTCTCTTCTTCTTAAACTTCTCCTTCTTTTCTTCTCTTACTTAACTCTAATGTAAGAAGTGTTTTGTTTTGTGTTTGAATGAAATTTTTAAGGAGAAGAGAGCTTGTATTTATAGAAAACTAAATCAATTAAAATAATTTAAGTGGAATATTAGTGGATATTTAGTGGGTATTTAGTAGATATTTAGTGGATAATTAGTGGATATTAGTGGATGATTAATTTAATTTAGGTGGAGTAGAAATTGACATAAAAGAAAATGAATGCCAAAATTAGGTTTTGGTCATTTTTGTATAAATACGATATTTTCGTATTAATATCGTATTTTCCCGTATTTGCGTATTAAGGTTGTATTTTCATCCATATTTTGTATTATTTCCCTATTATATAGTCAAACAAGCCTTTTAATCTCACAAAATAAATTATAACGTACGATAATTTACTATTAACGTTAATTATCGTAAAACTAAATTTTATGGAATTTTTTGGATCCTTATATAAACTTCTAGTTCAATATTCAAACTAAGTATGATAGCAATCCAAATTTGAAATAAAAACTACAAGTGTAGTAGAGTAGAAACTTAGGTATTGGTTATGCTTTAGAAAGTTTGGTGTTGTAATCTACCTATAAAAGGCTTTGTAGTGTGTTTTGTATTAGTGTATCAATGGTGAGAAAAATATAATGTTTAAACATTGCTTGAGTTTTTCTTATAATAAAAGAGTGTGTTGCATTTGTTTTGTAATGTTTATGTGATTTGGGTCCACATAAAATACTCAATATTTGTTATAAGAGCGGGTGGTCCGAGACCAACGTTCTTAGAGGGAGATACTAATGCTAGCAGTCAAAAACTGATGCTAGTGTCAGTAAAAATTATTTGTGAGCAGTGCTTCTGAAGAAGGCTACCTAAGAAGGATAATGGAGTAGGTTCATAACCGTTCAAGGAAGAAAAGGGCAAACCGCTACTGGTTGTCTAGTATAAGAGTCACCAAAGTTAAGCACGTGAGAAAGTGATATTGAGACCATTTTAGGAATAATCTTTCGATCGTTGAGACTCTCAAGTTTGTATTTCACTTTAAATAGTGAGCATTTCTAGATGGGGAAACTTTCCAGTCCGGGGGAGGATTGGAAAAGCTCGACAATTACAACTATCGAGAATGAAAAACTTGTATAGAGTCTTATTTACAGGGACAAAATTTTTAGGAATTAGTTATCGATAATGACACTACCGAACTAATTAAACCTGAAGATGCCAATAGATGGAAGACAAAAGCGGGAAAACCAATGTACGTGCTCAAGATAACTGTTAAAAAAACATGTACGTGCTCAAGATTCCAAAGGAGGCATGAGATATCTACGCGATTTTGTTTTCGAAAAAGAACACGAGGTTGAAGTTTTTGGAGAGTTTGCTAATGAAAACCATTTAAGATGAAATATCAATTAGTGAATATTTTATAAAGTTTAAATATATCTGTCGTGAAATTGAACAGTTGGATCCATCCGCAAAGGTCGATGATGAAAGGATGAAGCGGATCTTGATTCATGGTTTAGAGCCGACATACTTTGGATTCATGACTGCGATCCAAGGATGGGCCTTTTAGTCAAATTTATTGGAGTTGGAGACTTTACTTGTGAACCAGAAAACTTTCGTGACTTCTCTCTCACTTTTCTTCACCTAAACTTCTAGTTTTATATTCAAACTAAGTATGCTAACTATCCAAATTTAAAATAAGAATTACAAGTGTATTAGAGAAGTAATTTAGATATCGGTTATGCTTTAGAAAGTTTGACGTTATAATCTATCTATAAAAGACTTTGCATTAGAGAAGTAATTTAGATATCGATTATGCTTTAGAAAGTTTGACGTTATAATCTGTCTATAAAAGATTTTGTTGTGTGCTTTGTATTAGTGTATCAAAGATGAAAAAAATAAATTAATGTTTAAACATTACTTGAGTATCTTACGTAATAAAAAAATATGTTATATTTGTGTTGTAATGTTTGCGTGGTTTGAATTCATTAAAAATACTCAACGGCACACCATACTAACTTTCGAAACAGATGAAGTTGATTTTGATATCCAAAAGACTGTTCTTACGTAAAAAATGTTAGGTGAAAAAATGACACGGGGTGAGGTGTCTGATTGAAGACCAAAACCCTAGCAATAAAAACGAAGAGACTATAAAACCCAACCATCACACACTCGCCCTACACACACTACTTGATCTTATCAGAGCAACAGGCAGCCGCGGCGAGTTCGACGGGAACCGAGCCACCCGCTCTGGCGCCGGCGGCTCTTCCTTCTTTAGCGACCTCTCGCCGCACTGCTTCGCTGCGATGACGACTGCCCGCTGATTGAGCCCGTAAATTGATTACCATCAGGGCTGTGATTTCTCAGCGGGCTTTTCAAAACCCAAAACCCTAATTCAAATTTTATGCTTTTTGGTTGTTGAATTGTTTCGTTGCTTGCTGCAATATGTTGATGTTTGTTTCGAATCGTAAGTTTTGTTTTGCCCTTTTCACTTTTGCATCTTTATTTTTGTTGCGAATCTGTTTTATTTTACGCTTGAAGAATGTTCTCTTGTTTTATATTGCAATGTAGTTGGTGGCGTTGAGAGTACATAATCCACATTGGGTATGACAAACATACAACAAGTGCATATATAAATCTTGAGTTACGCTTCTCTTTGTCAATATTTCGCATTGGAATCCCGTAAGTCTGATAGGTGTATGCTTTATGACATTAAAGGATCTCAGTTTGGTTTTGGCGTTATTAAAATGGGCAATGCTTGTTATATGAGGCAGTGACCTAGCTGTTGTCTTGGGATTCTGCTCGGCTGTTCGGCTTTGGACCTTATATGGTCATGTTATCGTCTTGTGGAAAATTGGGGTATGAGAACCTCATGTATTGATATGTAGCAGCAAGTATCTGGTCTGATTTTGAAGTTTATGATCAGTGATTGATGATCGCCTCGTCCATTGGTTTTGATATGGCCTGTAAACGGCTAGAATTGGATTTTAAGCTAGTCTGATGATGCTGTATGTTTGTGATTTTTGAGTTTGCTCTCTTATTGTTTTTGGAGGAGACTGTTGTTTTGCAGTAAGAGTTTCATGTGAAGCAGCTCCATGTTGTTCTTGATCCACCATTATGTGGCTCTTGCCACTATAATGTGGGAAGGGATTGTCTGCTGTTGCAAATGCATGCGGTTGGTGCAGTTGATTTTTTTAGCCATTGGATTAAGCAGGGAAAAAAATTTATAAGAATGATCCTAATCCAAGGGTGGAAAACCACAACTGCACCACAACGGCACATGTGCCAACATTCCGCTTCCCTATAATGTGTTGCTATTACAGACGATGCCTGATTTGCCGCTACTGTTGCTGGACGTGGAAGTCGGCCATGTTCAAGCATTTGTAGATAGAAAGCTTAATTTTGAAGATAACCGTCCTTTGTATGACTTGCCGATCATCCATGCGATGAGCCTCATTGTCAGACGGAGTGTTTCATAGCTGGGGGATTGATTCGGTGTAACTTAGATTTATTAGGGGTTTTGTGATCTATGTACTCGCTCAGATGCTCGCTTTAGGTGGTCGTTATCTTTTGACAACAGTATGTACATGAATTAGTGTATTAGAGCACACAAAGCATGCGTTGGTCCTTTATGTATGATGCTTCTGTTTCTGTTGTGGTGATATGCTAATGGATTTATGTGGAAGATGGACCTCTCTTGGAAAATTATCGAATGAATGAGGGTAGCTTAATCAACATCTGAAGATTGGGTTGACTATTGCACTCAACTGATCGATATTTGAATCGGAAACAGATGAGTTCATGATGAAGATACGCCATCAGCAAGCAATCAGTTTGACATTGGTCTCTGACGCACATTCAAGCTAAAGATGAACCTAGAAAGCCTACTTCCTAGTGTGGAATTCAAGAACATGTTAGAATGAACCTTATCGAAATTGCTAATCCCC
>JAOVYX010020168.1:0-17429 GCA_035668315.1 Drosera spatulata
TAGGATGTACCTACTTTGTCCAAAACTAAGAGTGGCTATAGGGCCACAGAGGTCCATGTGTAGAAGTTGTAAAGGTCGAGTGGTAATTTGATTTCTGACACCTTTTAGGGTAGACTTTGTCTGTTTACCCATCTGACAAGCATCACAAAGTCTATCCTTGTCAAAAGAAATATCATGTAATATATTTACTAAGTTATTTTTCAACAGATGATTAATATTCTTGAAATTTAGATGTGACAATCTTCTATGCCAAACCTATTTCGGAGCAGCATAGTCTGTTGTCAACAGACATAAATCTCTGTAGATATTTCTATTTCTTTTATGAACCAACCTTGTTTGGTGACTAACACAAGACACATATTATCTTGAAAGGTCACTGGTAGTCCGTTGTCATAAAGCCATCTACATATGCAACATTATGAATAGTGATCATACATGTTCCCAAAGTCCAATAACCTTTTGTCTTACCAGTACTACTATCACCGAAAATAACACTTGGTCCATCTTTAGCTTTGAAGTCAGTAAGTAAAGCCAAGTTTCCAGTCATGTGCCTTGAGCATCCACTGTCTAAGTACCAAATTTGTTCATGATGCTTCCGCAAAATATCAACACATACGCACAAGTTGATCCCCAATTTATCTTGGGTCCAGTGGGCCAGTCAATAAAGACTTAGGGACCTGTATCCACTTTCTCTTTGAAGATGGATAGATCCAACATACATCTGCAGAATGTTCTGATTTATAACATTAAATAGCATTTCTTGTTCGTGGCATTCTGCAAACAGTTATATGGCTCAGTTTGTTTAACCGATGTCTGTTCAGTTCTCCTGTGAAATCCTATACCAGGTTTGTTAGTCTGAAAAGCACGTGGGGGAGCCACAGTCCTAAATCTGTTAGGATTAGGTACTTTGACCTTAGGTCTCATATGTTCTCCTTTTTTCTTATAGGACTTCTCAACAGACTTTATACCAGACTTTGTCTGATAGGTAATCTGTTGCATGTGCACATCAGGAACCGATGGTTGGACAAACTTAACAAAAACTATAGGTGAGGGCCTTTTTAATTTTATTTTTTCTAAGGCAGGAACATGCTCACACCCTATCTTTTCTTTAGAGTCTCCTCTATGAGAAATTTGATCAAACACAGTAGGTTTATTCCATTTTCTAATAGTTTCTTCCAGTTCAGATTTCTCCCTAGTGAGGGTCTTTATCTGGGACTTCTGTGATCTGATCATAGAGTTCAGTGAGTCTATTTCTAATTCTATTACATTCTGATTCTTAGACTCATCGTCTCTGGACTCTAAATCAGACTTCAGGAGATCTCTCTCCTTCTTCACAACTGTACACTTTCTATCTAGCACTCTGTACATTCTAGAAAAGTCAATGAGTTTTTTAGACAAGTCTCTAATCATCTCTCTCATCTCAACATCAGACACATCAGGATTAGAGAAGTCAAATACCTCATCAACATCAAATTGTCTAGCCATCAGACAGAGTTGAGCTTCCTCATCGGATTCAGAAGATTCAATGTCACTCCAGCTCTTGTCTGCCAACATTGCCTTCAGCCTTCGGCCCTTTGATTGTTTGTTGTTAACAGGCTTTGTTCCCTTCTCCTTCTTGGGTTGGCTGTCAACAGGCTTAGATGTCCTCTTTTTCTGAAAGCAGTCTGTTGCAAAGTGACCAGTCTTATCACAATTTTAGCAAACATGTCTGTTATCCATTTTCTTGGCCATCTGTCTGACATAACTGTGAATCCCCCTTTTTACAAAGTAATTTATCCTCCTGGTGATGAATGACACCATTTCTTCTTCATCAAAATCCAGATCTATCATACCATCTTCATCATCATCAGTAGATGTAACAGACACATTTTGTCTGTCTTCCCAGTCACAGCCTTTAGTGCAATAGGCTTTATTGGTTCTTCTTGTATTATTCTTTGCTTGTGCTCTACTTCATATGAAAGTAAGTTACCATAGAGCTCTTGTAGAGACATTGCACAGAGATCCTTTGATTCCCTTATTGCGGTGGTCTTCTAATCCTAAGAATATGACAATGATCTGATGAATTTGAGATTGGAATCCTCGAGATCATAGACCTTTCCATACATTCTCAGGTGGCTGAGTAGGACATTGAAGCACTCAAATATCTCTGTCAATTCTTCTCCTGGTTTTGCCTCAAAAGTCTCATACTGTTGCAAAAGAACTATCATCTTGTTCTTCTTCACATCTTTTGTACCCTCGTTCTTAACAACCAATGAATCCCAAATCTCCTTGGCTGTTGAACAATGTACAACATGTTTAAAAAGCTCTTCTTCAAGTGCTTTGTACAGATAATTTTTTGCTCTGTTGTTGATTTCCACCATCCTCTTGTCTTTGTCAAACCAATGATTCTTTTTCTTAGGGATCATTTTTGCTGGATCTTGTTAATCGAAACACAGTGGTTGATAAGGACCGTTGAGAATAATCTCATACAGTTCCTCATCAATAGCATCTAGAAATGCCCTCATTTGTACCTTCCAATTGTCAGATCTCTCGATGTCACACATCGGAGGACGCAAACTCGTGGAACCGTTAGCCATCATAACAAATAAATATAGAGTCTAATAATAAGGAAAATCAAGAACTCTAACAGAATCAAGAAATCAAATCAAATCAAGAATCCTTCACAAGGTATTAATCTTATATGAAGAATATGCTCTGATACCAACTGAAAGTGGTATAATGATTGCACCAAAACAGCCTAGAGGGGGGTGAATAGGCTAATCGATCAATATTCGATTTTGTTTCAAAATTATGAACCAAACGCTGCGGAAAAAGATATTATAGTTATAACTGACAATTTTTGAACTGATTTGTTGGTTGTTGGATATATACAGAAATATAATCAGCAGGAAAAAGAAAAATAAAATCAGATATAACGTGAGAAACCCTAATTCAGGGAGAAAAACCCACGGGACAGCACAGCAAATCCACTATCATAAAACGGATTACAAAAGGTTTTCAGGTTCACCTTTCAACCTCTGAGTTTTCTTGCATCACTCAGCAAACCTTGTTACCACACAAAATCAAGATCACAAGTGATCTACTAAGGATTTTCAGGTTCATCTCTCAACCTCTGAGTCTTCTGGATCACTCAGCGAACCGTAACAAGAAAGAATGTAAGTATCTGTAAAACTCACAAAACTATGAAGAATGTACAAAACTCCAAAGATGAAGTCCAAATAATCGAAGATGATAGATTTCAGAAAATCTCCAATTGTATAAGTCTCTTGATCGCAGGGAGAAACGTAAGTGAATGGTTTTTGAATCTTGAAGCGTGCAGTTGAGATGAATTCGCAAAGAGAGTGTGTGTACCGAAGGATGAATGAAATTCTATAATGATATCTCAACTGAATCCTCCATCTACCTTTTATAGATCCTGGATATCTTGGAGAATAAGTCAGGTAGAACGGACATTCCAGAATATCAATTTTACTTCAACAGACTTCTAACCAGATTTTAATGAAGTGTGTTGAACCAGACCATGTAGAGCCGTGGTCTGATGTAGTATCGAAGTCTATTAGCCTTCATCGGTTCCATTCTCACAAGTTTGTTTGAACTCCTTTGGTCCAACGTGTAGTCTGTTGAATCTTTACAACCCAGAAGTCTGTTATTAAAGGCAATAGTCCTTTGATCTTAATTAAAGCACAGTTAAGCATATATCATCGGAACTCTGTAACACAGTAGGCACAGAACAGACTTTCCAGAATACAGACACATAGCAAACTTCCAAATCTTCATCTGAACTCTGTTCCCTGAGCAATGAAACTCTGATACCCTGAAGTCTTCTCAGCCAGTTTGATTTACTTGGTACTTCCACGAAGTTATTTCTCCTCCAAAACTCTGACTCTCTCAAGCACTTCCTAGAACTATCAAATGTCTAATACTAGAGGTATAGAGTCTAATGACAAATAACATGCATAGAACATAAACAAGTATTTTGATACATCAATTCATCAATGGTGACAGACATAGTAATTAAGGCATAAGTCTGATACACTTCTTTAATCTCCCCCTAAGTTTGATTCTCCTCTTCATCATATCCAGCCTTTCTGCAACTTCACTTGCATCAAGTACTGCAGCCAGTCTGCTGCAACTTACCTCCCACATAACAGCTTTCAGACCTCATTTGCTCAACCTGCAAGTGTGACCTTGTTTGCACCCAGCACTGCACTCAATGTTCTGCAATTCTTCTTGTATACTTGCACTGCGATAGGGCTCACTTCACTTTGATGATGGAACTGGCCTTGAACAACGGAATGGTCCTAGATCATGAGAACCCTGAGACACTTTTGTTGTTGTATGTAGTTGATCTTTGGCCTGTAAACTTTTAGTCCTTGGTAGTCTGCATTGCCCTCGTCTGCATGCCTCTACTGCATGACCTCTGGTCCTAGTCTACAACTACCTACCTAACTATTACAGCTTAAGCATCGATTACATACATAATGTCTTCTTAAATTTTGTTCATCAATTTCTACACAAACGGAGGGATTGCACATTCCTATCATAAGGTGTATGAATCTCATTTACAAGGGGCTTCCGCTAACGGCGATGGCAACCGTCGAAAGTCCCTAAAAATGTTTTTATATATGATAGGACGATATAAGTGCCATATCAAACATTATTGTTTTAATACGTTCTGTACGTCTTCGTATCGCTTTTATAAGTCTTTTTTTTTACATTTTGCTTATAGTTCATGTCTTAACATGAAAAATAAACTTGAAGGATACGACCGACTCAGAGTACAAAGATAGAATGTCAATCGTCAGTCAGGCTACCCAATAAATTATATTTTCTCACATGCATATTTCGTGCGTTACCTTGCACCTCTTGTGTGATTTCAATGAGGTATCGGAGGTCAGCATTGAGATGATTTTGGCCTCCCTGCAAAGAGTAACCCGTGGCCCCGTCACAACGGCGTCAAAACCACTGCATGCATGCAAAGAGGATGGGGGATGCCCATCGCTCCCTAGTTAGTTCTCACCCGTAACGATGACTCAAAGGATAAACACTGGAGTCCACTAACTCAACCAAAGCCACCGAGGTTATTCAAGGAATCAACGAATGATCTCAATGGATTAAAGAAAGGATATCATGTTCGACCTTCTCAATATTTTCAGGAAAAACGACCAACAATCCAACGGACCCAAAAAGGAACGTTATAGTCGACTTCACAGTTCAAGGACACAATATGTCTTATTCGTTCGTTTTTCATTAGTTCACATCACATAGATAGCGTAACTAAGCTCTACATCCCCGTGTCCTTTTTATTTAAGCATTTAAGGGTCGCTTTTATTTATTTTCCGAGAGGGTATATATGTTATAGTGGTGCGTATTCTATTCCATTTCGATCCCAATACCCCACATCACATATCAAACATGTAAAAAAATCATCCCCGATCTCGATCCTAATATCAAGACTTGTTATTACAACCCAATCCCCCTAATGGTATATTTAGTACCTTTTTAGTACATAAACCCCGTGATCGAGTATAATTAATCGTATCACCATAACAAGCATACACACACACACACACACACACACATATATATATATATATAACGAAGTACGTCCATGCCATTTTAGGATCATAATTAGCATTAATTAACGTCCGCATATGCCCATGCATGCACCCATGTATATATTATCGAAACCCTAGTTGTGTTATCGTCTTAACGCATCAACCAATCAAACAAGCATATCATCGCCTTTCTGGTGGTACCCTCCTCATCATAACCATCATAACACATCATATTGATGAAATATCAAGCACGAAATAGATCGAGAGAGGTTAGGTTATTTTTTAATCGTGTTTAACCCTATTTTACCTTAGGGTTCAAGAAACCTTAGAACCTTTGACACCCAATGTCACCAGACATCACCAAGGCACTTCACATTGCTCCCCCCACCCTCTGTCATCGCTGGCCATCGGACTTTGGCCGGAAGTTGGCCGGAAGTTTGTCGGAAGTTCGTTGAAAAGTTTTGTTAAGTCGCTTGTTCATGCACATCCCTTGGTACCCATGACGTCAAGAACCCTTCCCTCGCTCTGTCACCCCGCTGTCCTCCCTCCTGTCACCGCTAGGCACCGGATATTGGCCAGTAATGTGCCGGAAGTTCACCGGAGTATCGTTATGTAAGGTTTCCTCGTCGAAGCTTCAAGGAGAGACGTGGAGGGGCTGCATTATTGTCTTTAATCACCTTGGGAGGGTTCTTGGGGGTCGCTGGAGGGGTGACGATGATGATCAAGGTGGCGACGACGTGACTTCGTGGTGGTTTATGGTTGGCCATGGTGGCGACGGCAACGGAAGGCTCGGTGATGATGATGGCGAACAAGAGGGCTCTATGGCAAGCTTAGGGAAATGCTATGATGCTCACGAGGATAGCAACATGGTGGTTGGGGCGTTGATGTGGTTTTTCGTGTTGGTTGGTGGCGGGTTTGGTTCGACGAAGTCGAAGAAGAAGACGACGCGGAGAGGGGGGAGAACTGCGATGTTCATGGTGGTGGCGAGGTATGGATGATGGTTAGTCGATGGTGGTGATGGTGTTGGTTAGTGATAGTATATTAAAAAAACATTGAGATTAAAATCTATAATATATGCTAAAAGAAAATATGAAGGGTTATGCCTTGATCGGATATTTTAGATTCAACTATATATTTTCACAAAGTAAAAATAGTACTCCCTTCGTCCAAAAAAAAAATACGATAACACGTATTTCGAGACGTTCCCGCTCTTTTAACAATGTGAGAAAATTATTTTTTTCGACAAAGGGTTAAAATTCATAACTTAATATATCATTACTGTTTCATGATAGTTTTACAAAATGGATGTCTGATCGTCCTGGCAAAACTTCGAAAGACGTGGCGTTGTATTTTTATTTTATTTTTTGGACGGAGGGAGTAATGTTTTTTCTACAGTAAATAAAAATCGTATAAAATTAAAAAAAACTTTATTATATCTTATAAAATATATATCTTTCAAAAAAGTTTACAATTATCAAAATTTTAAAATCTTATCAAATTTTTATTAGCTCTCATTTGTATTGTCTTCATAAATCTATAATGATCAAATCCAATTATATTTATAGAGTGCATAATAGCACCCGAGCACAAACTAATACTAACTAAATGATTAGATTAAAACATGACGCACAATGTATAAACTTTTCATACAAATTTTAACCAGTTGTGCCCACAGTACTACCCCCATAGGGCCGAGTTGAAGAGTCCCTTATTTGTACTGGCCCAAAGCAATGGGCCAGGCCCATACATCACCGAACCCATCAGGTTTTGTACTGTGTGGACCGATACCTGACTCGGGCTGGTTGTCAACTCAATGATATAACAAAAGCGAAAAATTACAGGCAATATTGAGGATGACTGCTTTGGACTGATTCCATTTTCGATTGCTGTGATTGGGTCCCATTTCTGTCGCCTCGTTGTCATCAACATCATGGGCCACAGGGTGAATCTACCGATCTGACCTTTTGGGTTTTGGTTCCACATGAAAATGAAACCAGTAGTAGAAATAATCTTGTGTGGCCAAGGATAAGAAATGACGTGGAGATATCGAATAAAACTAGGGTTGAGTTAAGGATAAGTATTTATCTGTACTTCGTCGAATAAAGCTAAGGTAAAATGAGGTTATTTCTGTGATGTAGATATAATATTCTTTAGTTTTATGTGTAATTTTCAACATGAAAAGCATATTTTAGAAAATGTCGTTGTAATACATCATAAAAACGGTCTTATTGAGAAGTTATAAATTTAGAGTAAGTAGCTAGAATGTGCTTTAGGATTTATAACGAAACAATGGTTAAGGAGTAAATATTTGATGCCAATGAACATTGTATCTTTTGGACAACTTTGGTATAATTATGTGCTAATTACCAATAAGTGTCAAATCTAAATCTTATTCATCAAAAGATCATACATGATTTTATTAATTGTCATTCTGTTTCTTTTTCAAATTATTTGTTTTGTTCTTGCCAAAATATCCTTATGATTGAAATATATAATAATCTTTTGCCATAAATGAAAACTTAATATCTCAAATCATATCTATCAACTTCCATTGGTGTTATCTCCTATAATTGTCGCACAAGGAAAATCAACATCATCCCTGTCTTATCAACTTTCGATCTACTATCAATAAAACTAAATCAAGGGAGAGGACGAAATTTGGGATCTCAATTGAGACTAAAACGTCGATTCCATGGACGTTAGAGCGGGTCAACTCAATTGGAAGTGAAGAAAAGTTGAATTTCTCATATAGCGTCGTAACGTTTTGATGGTTCTATTACGATGGATACTGTTTGTTAATTCAGACGTACTATTTCGACAATGGAATGCAATATACGTTTAATAGTCAAGGAAAAAAAGACACTGTTAACACTGTTCTTAGACATGTAATAGTCAAACAAAAAGATGCACTGTTGGCATTCTTTCAGCGAGAATGTACTGTTCAATTGATGGGGCAAAAATCATCCGTTCCAATGGACGTATTGTTCTTATTCTTTGACGCACTGTGCGATAAGTAGACAATGAGGACATGATTTTTATGTTGTCATTGTTGCAAACCGTGTATTTGCGTTATTTAGTGTGCATGTGGTGTCGAAGGATGTACTGAATGACGAGAACAATTAATGATTGACAGCGTCAACAACGACTAATGTATGATGTACTGAACCATGATGTTGAGGCGCTGTTTTGATTACATCAACATGTGCTGGCGGTTGTGGCATTGACGATGATGACACCGTTATTGGGATGAAAGATTTACAAATACGGTTAATGATATATTTTTCTAATTTTTTTGTTTGGAGCTATGATCATTCACCATAAAAAAAACAGTTTAGTTACGAAAAAATTTAGCTACGGATAAAATCCGTCGCAAAAACAAATATTTTAGCGATGGATCCATAACAAAAATAACAAACAAAAAAATTTATTTGTTTTTACGACGGAAAGTCAAACCTATATTTTAGCGACGGATCCGTAGCAAAAATAACAAGCAAAAATTTTTTTTTTCTTTTTATAACGTAAAGTCAAACCTGTCACTAAATTTAATACATTTAGCGACGGAATTCCGTCGTTAAATGTATTTAAAAATAATCCAATTTTTTTTAGCGACGAAATCTGTCGCTAAACAGTTACCATGACATTAATTAGTGATGGAATCCGTCACATATATTGTTTTCGATGATGATTTATGAGTTAAAATGTAACATATTGTAAACATTTTTGGATATCGTAATAGTTGAAATGTTAACTTATGATAAGGTGTTCTATTTCATAAAATTTTCATGAAAAAACTACGTATTGTTAAAAACTCGTAATAATATATATGTTGCACATGATATAAGATGTTATATATATAATAAAACTTGAAACATATAAGATGTTGTACATGATATTGATGTTAAATGTATCACGTATTATAATTGATGTCCTTATGAAATTAAATTGAAAGTAATCATGAAAAAGAAGTAAACGATGTAAAAAAAAAACATAAAACGGATATGAGAATAATTTAAAAACTTTCATATTAGCGACGGATTCCGTTCCGCATCTAGCACGGGGATTCCAGAGGATTACTTCCAGCTGAAGGTAGAAGTCCAGACCCTTCGTCAGACTCAGGCGAGGATGGAGCAGCAGCTAGACATCCTCTTCAGGAGGATGGACGGAGATCCGTCCACTTGTCAGACTGAGATCGGCCGACCATTTCCTTCATCAAGATCGTCTCCAGAAGATAATTTCGGGACTCTAGAGCAACTGAGTATTCGATTAGCTGGCCATTGATGGCTTTGTAAATACAAAAAATTGATGTATTTCGTTTTTTTAGGATTATGTATATTACTAATGAGATTATTGAGTCATTTTATCGATTGTTGATGTATTTATTCAGATTTTTGTGATTTTAATTTATTTTTTTAATCAAAAATAAAAAATAGCTACGGATTTTCGTTGCTAAAATGAAATACTTCTAACAAAGAATTAGTTACGGAATTCCGTGGCTAAAATTATTTCAAATTTAGCGACGGATTCCGTCACTAAGTTTAAATATTTTAACGACGGATTCCGTCGCTAAGTTTAAGCTAAGTTTAAATCTTTTTAGCGACGGTTAGCGACGGATTCCGTCGCTAATATTGTGCACCTCGGAAAATTGATTTTTACGACGGAAAAGTCAATCCGTCGCTGATTTTTCTGAATTTAGCGACAGATCCGTTGCTGATTTCTACGTTAGCGACGAGGTTTTTAGCGACGAAAACAATCCGTCGCTAATCCGTCGGTAATATATTTTAACGACGGATTTAGTTGTTTTAGCGACGGCATTTTTCCGTAGTTAAAACACGTTTTTTTTTAGTGATTGTCTAGCGAATATTGGAAATTGATTTTGTTTTCCGTTGGTTTCAATCAATTATTAATTTGTTTTCTTGTTTTAACGTTAGGCAAATAAGACCAAATTTTTTGATTGAGAATTAAATCGTAAAAAAAATTCTTATTAATTGATAAATAATTTTGCTTTTTCAAAATTATTGATAATTGACTCTATAATTATTCATTTCTAGATTGACAAGAAAAGAATCCTAAGAAAGAATAAAATTTTCACATCTGTTTTCTGGATCTAACTTTTTACTACTAGTTTTTGGGTTTTCAAAGTAATACCAACCTATGTGATTCGGTGAAAATTGATGTGGATGTAAAAGGAGTTGAGCCACATTATACACATGTGAAAAGTACATGTAGTCGTGATGCTTTAAATAGTTTCAAGATAAGAAGATTGCTTTGGTTTCTTTTTCCAAAATAC
This sequence comes from Drosera spatulata, assembly GCA_035668315.1. Classification (NCBI taxonomy): domain Eukaryota; kingdom Viridiplantae; phylum Streptophyta; class Magnoliopsida; order Caryophyllales; family Droseraceae; genus Drosera; species Drosera spatulata. The sequence continues at coordinate 10,846 of JAOVYX010020168.1, forward strand.
TTGATGGTACTAAACCTTTCACAAATTAAATTGAAGCAAATAACAAAGAATCAAAGTGTAGTCAAAGCTACAATTAAGCACACTTGATCATCCAAGGTCTTTTGCAAATGCAAAAAGGTTAGTGTTTTTAATTTATATCATCGAGATATGTGGTACTAATTTAATAGGGAATTTGATACTTCAAAATTTTTTTTGTTATATCCAAGGCAGCAAATGAGGAAGGAGCATTTTTATCCAAAAAAATTGATGTGAGTGGATTGTTTTTGACGTAACAAAAAAAAAAACCTTGAAAATATCAATCTTCATTTGATATATGAAAAATATTGGATGGTTAAAATGACTGTCGCAAGTAATAAAATGACGTTTCGTGCAAAAAAATAAAAAATAAATAATCGAATAAACTATAGAAATGTTTGTGATTCTCTTCTAAAGTAAAGGGTTATCTTAATTTTTTCCACAGATAATAGTCGGGTCATGCCCCAAAGTTTTGCGGTCTTTCATGTCAATATCCGTTTAATCGGTAATATTAATTAGTTGGTCCAAGGGACTAAAACGAGCAAGTATATGCAGATTTAGGAGAAAAGATATATATGTTTGGATAACCTTGTATTTCTCTAATTTGGGGACGGTTTAACTTCGGAAGATCTACTTTTTAGCCCATAAAGGCTAAACCCATAGAGGGGTTCAAATGTTCAATGAATAGTGTCTATATTATGGAATCAAACTCATGGAAAACATTTCCCATTTGAGAAAAAAAGAATTTTGATGAGTCTCTATCTTGTCGCATTTGCTTTTGAGACTCATCAACTGATTTTTGTCAATGGTGAACAATACCTTGACTAATTCGGTAATTATGCCTTCACTAATTTTAATTAGAACTCATACTAGTTTAGTAAGAATTATGCTATTACTTTTGCTAGTTGCTCGAGGTCAACTATGAATGTAGATTGACCTAGAATTCATAAATCAAGTAGACAATCAAATTTCAATGTTTTAACATATCTTTAATTGAGATCTAATTTCTCTTTAATATATTGTGTTATGATATTAGAATCGATAACCGTTTTCAAAACATATATACGAACTTACATCAATTATCTTCTCTAACTCATCGAAAATCGTCTCTAGTACATAATATTGATAATTGTTTATATTGAATTATGTAATATTATCTATATTGAATTATGTAATATTATCTGATATTATTGTTTATGATAAAATATTATATGATTTGAATGAAACATGGGTATAAGGAACATGTATGTATGTTCCAATCAAATGATTCGCCTCCTTTTTTCCAACTTTTGAAGAGTAACATCTCTAAACCCCACTTGTAGATTTCCTTACCAATGAAGGAAGAAAAGCAACCACAAAAGATGAACTCACATCCCAAAATCCCAGAACCCTAGAAATCAACTTCAAAATTTCAACTCCAAACTCCCAAATTTCTTCCTTTTTCTCCTAATCACCTATAAGGATAAAATGGTCATTCAAATGATAGACAATCTCCACTCACCCACAAATGAGACCCCTCACTCTCCCTTCCCCGTATATTTTCCTCCTCTTCTCAATCAAACACTCTCCCATTCCCATCAACAAAAAAAACTGTCCTCCTCCTCATCAGCTTTGCCTCGTTGGCTTCACCATCAATCATCAAAACCCTAATAATCTGATACCCTTTTGCACCAATTTCGATCTTGTAGTGCATGATGGGGGTGAAAGTGAGGGGTTCACACACTTCTCATATCACTGAGATCATCATCACCAGCTTCTTTCGCCATAAGCTTTGATCAATTAGTCCTTTAATCAATCAAGCAATCAACCTTTTTGGGTCATAATCTTGATAAAAATTTGATCGTTTTAAGTACCCTAATGTATTCTTGATCTTTTTGTAATTATTGGAGAGTTTGAGTCTGTTGCAAGAGTCATGGCTGGTGGCGGCGGTGGCCGGAGGCTATACGGTGGCGGATTAGGTGGTGGTGTTAGTATGAGTGGTTTGATTCATTCACAGAGTGTTGCTTGTTCTTCTCAGGGTTTTGATGGATATTTTGTTTCTGGGTCGTCTTCTTCTTTCATGGGTAATCCCTCTTTTTATTTGAAGTTTGATTTGGGATTGTTGCTTGAAGTTTGATTCCAATTGGGTTTGATTTGATCAATATCTGGGAAATAGTCTCTTGTTTCAGAAGGGATAAGATTGTCTATATTTGGTCATTTCAAGTTCTTGTTGATGACGAGAATATTTGGGTCATGATATTTTTGATGGGTGTTTGACTCGGATTCAATGATTTGTGATATGAGTAGTTAACTTGAATTGCTGTAATAATGATTTGGTTGATTGCTGTAATAATGGGAGAGTTGGGTACTCATCATCATCACTTCCTTTATGTAATTGATTTCATCCAAGTGTTTTGAAGACTTTTTAGTTCCCCTGATTGATTGTCTTTCTGCAATTACTTTTGTGACATGATTAATGAATATCGGCTACTCTATAGTATGTGTTCTGCATATAGAGAAGAAGATACCAAGTATGACTTGTAAGTTGTAAGGATTAAGGAAAATACTAGTATGAAATTATGTTACAACTTGTGATTTGCATTATTGGACTCAGGATGTCTCATAGCGATTTTTTTTATTTTTTTATTTTTTTTTTGGGGATAAAGTCTCATAGCGATCCTGATAACTATGATTCCGATGTAGCTAAGTTTAATTGAAGTACACACAAATTGAAATGATTTCGAGGTTGGAAAATAGATGCTCTACTAGTTCATTTTCCTGTGGGAATGGTTTCTATACCCTCCTGATCGGATTATTTGCATCCAAGGCTGCTTCTACGAACCAAGGTACCAGTAACCGGCTAAGTTCTTCGATGGTTCTCGATTAAACTATTTGTTATTGATATGATTGTTGAATATCTCATACATGTGATTCATTGTGCCTTTGCCAAGGGAATGATGTAGAAGTTGTTCTACTTTTATTGTTTTCCATTGAGCTCTCAATGTGCCCATCAAAGGAACCCATTGAATTGGCAAATCTTGTTTGTTAGCATAAGGACATTTAGATATCATAACAAGACTTGTGGTTTCTTCTCATTGATTCATATGAACATGGAAGACAGGACAAGATTCCCTCATCACTTTCATGTTGTGTCTTGATCAGGTTCAAGTTCCATGGTTAGCTTTGAAGATGTCTGTGGTGTGAAAAGAACGGATAGGTCGTTCTTTCGTGCATTCGATCAGGATGAGAACGTTGATGATGAATTGGATGACTACTTTCATCAGCCGGAAAAGAAGAGGCGCCTGACTGCCGAACAAGTTCAGTTTCTTGAGAGGAGCTTCGAGGCTGAGAATAAGCTCGAGCCTGAGAGGAAAGTTCAGCTAGCTAAGGACCTCGGGTTGCAGCCTCGGCAGGTTGCCATTTGGTTCCAAAATCGCCGGGCTAGGTGGAAGACTAAGCAACTTGAGAAAGATTATGATGCTCTCCAAGCTAGCTACAATAGCCTCAAGGCTGACTATGAGAAACTTCTCAGTGAGAAGGAGAAATTGAAACATGAGGTGATAATTATTTCTTGTTAATATAACTTGGTCGAAACACTTCAGCTTCGTGTTTGCTATCATTAGTTGAGTTTTTGGTAGAATTGTTCCATGATAATCCGTTATTTAACACGGCATTGAAGGGGGAATATGTCTCAGGTACTTCACCTCACAGACAAGCTGCATCACAAGGAGAAAGATAAGGGACAGTCGCAGCTGTCTGATGTCCAATATCAATTCGAAGCAACACTCCAACAAGAGCCAATCGTCAATTCCGCTTCAGAGGTTGATGCTCCCCAAGTTCCAGTTCTCGGGCTCAAACAGGAAGAGCTAACATCAGCTAAGAGCGTTGTGCTAGACTCGGACAGCCCATGCTGCGTCGTTGAAGGGGTGTGCTCGCCCTTTGCTGATCCTGGCGATTCATCCTACGTGTTTGAACCCGACCAATCCGATCTGTCACAGGACGAGGAGGATAACATAAGCAAAAACTTCTTGCCCTCCTGCTACGTTTTGCAGAAGATCGATGACACGGATTACTCTGAGCCGCCAGCTTACTCTTGCAACTTGGGTCTTCAAGTCGAAGATCATGCCACTTGGTTCTGGCCTTTCTAAGACATATTTATTGCCGGTAACCTATAAGTTTTCTGTGTTATAGAATAAACTCAATCAAGAGCACCTCAAGTGAGTACTTTGGTGGTGGATTTGATTGCAAAGTTGAATATGCATGGTCTTGTGCCCCCACCTATGATCTTGTTCATTGGTGGGCACTTTGTTTGAGTTTGGACGATATTTTTGTATTATGAATGTACCTAAATAAAGTTTTCCCTACAGTCGTCAACGCCTAGAAGAATTTGCAATGACGATTCATACAGCTTAATCGAAGAAGCTAATACTATATCGAGGTTATGCTTGGCAAGTTTCGTGACGATGAAGTGCGTGTAGTGGCTTAGTTGACTTAATGCTCTAAGCACTGTGCCATTTGAACTTGTTTCCCACTTGTGATGGTCAATAAAACAGATGAATGAAACAATCATAGGATGGATAAATTCAACTCGCTTCAGATAGTACTCTTTATGATTTGGTTTATGCCACTGAATATTCACATATTGGTGCATGAAGATAGCAGATTCTCATATTAACGGTTCACAAAATGAAGAACAAGAAGAATGAGACTCCAACCTTGCTTAGGGAACCCATGCCGAGGTCGGCATGTGCGATGCACATGTCTCTATCTAGAATTGCTTTGTCAAGTGCTGAGAATAGTACTAGTATTCTTGATTTTCCAACACATTTAATATAAGATGTAGAAAATGTGAACAACAGAATGTGATAGCCTCGTCATGATGTATATGTCTAAGGTGGAGCATATTGATAATAGCATGTGAATCCTCTCTTTTGTAAATGCCCATATCGGATATGCTTTTCTCTACACACATGAGCAATGCAAAGATTGTTGAGTGGCTTCATCATTGCTCTCTTTTTTTGGCTATTGATTGACATTTTGTTGGTGCCGTGGGGAATCATGATGCCATAATCTAATTCTAAGTGACAAACGTGATATCTGAATGACGTCACGAGAGCATCAAGAGCTCGAATAGAAATAGTAGACATTAAATTTAGTGATAATTTACTTATTGCAAGGATTTTAATTTTCACTATCGTACTATCGCGGATTGAAAATTTGCTAAGTTGTCAAGAATCAAGATTTTAGAAGATATTGGGGGCATAAAACTATGTGAATTGTCCAAAAATAAAGAGTCAAACCAATCCAATTGGGGACACGGGGACCCATTTTTGGTGACACAACATGTATGGTTATAATTCAACCATTTCATGTCACAAATTGCTTTTTTTTTTTTTTTGATGATGAGGGTGTCCGGGCCAGCTCGCGCGTACCTCGACTAATCCCTCGGACACTGACAAGACGCCCCCCACCAGCATCGGTTAAAGCTTTGACCGAAGTCAACGGGCGTGGCCAACATGGATTTTGAGGCTAGTGGGATTCGAACCCAAGACCTTCAAGAACAAGGTTGAGTCGAACACCACTAAACCAACCCAGATTGGTTACACAAATTGCATTTTATCTTCATATTTTTCCCATCATGACATGTTCTTATAATAATTAACCATTTTTGTTGAGCTTTCCTTGACTCATCTCATAATATTAAATTTGCATAGAAAATCTAGGGTGACATTAGGCTTAGCCACTTGCTAATTTCATCTAGATCCAAATTTCTTTTTCTAGAATGGGAGATTCCCTATCAATGAACAAGTGTATAAACTTGTAGTAAGTTTCAGATAATCTAGTATACCGGATAGATTCATAAATTATGCAGATATTTTGATATTTATTTTCTCCCTCATCTCTACTATAATTAGTAGGCGGAAAAGATTACAGTCTACCCTACCAAATACATGTCAACTGATACCAACGATATGTTGATTCACTCGATTCCGAGTTACCCTATAGTTGGTTTGAGAGTTTAATCAACATATTAAATGGTCAAAGTACTACAACACACGCAGTTCTCTTATGAGCCTTTTAAGTATTACTCTACGATATTTCTTTTGTCCTAAATAAATTACGATGATATATATTTTAAAAAAATTTATTTTAATTTTTAATGATGTCAGAAAAATCTTAAATGCGTTTAGGATTAAAATTTAAAATTTAATCAATGATTAGTATCTCACAATAATTTTATAAAAAATAACGTTTGATCGTATTAAATTAAATCTTAAAATATATATCGTCGTAATTTATATGTGACGAAGAGAGTATTATTTAGTTCAAATAAAACAAATTGGCAAATACTTTATTATTGAAAGTGAATAAAAATTAGAAAACAATAAACTTTCGAAAGATCACTTGTTCTGAAATGGACAACTTTTATCATAGTACAATCTTATTTTAGAATTGAATAGGGTTGAGCCCTGTGCAAGATTACTAGGCAGACATCATGGGAAAATTTGATCCCTATTGTAATTAGATTATTAGGAATACCCTTTGAAAATGATGTATTTACACCTAAGCCTAGATATTTTCTTTAAATC
>JAOVYX010020169.1:0-46499 GCA_035668315.1 Drosera spatulata
TTAAGTGTTGTAACTAAACAGGTATTTGGGACTGTAAGTTATGACTATTGTACTGTTTGTGTTTTCCTTGACTTCTGTACTCCTAAAACCCTTTCGGTTGTTAGCCTTGTCACGGACCGGGTTCGTGACGGCATAACGCTCACGTGTCTTCCTACGTGGAAAGTCGGGGCGTTACAGGAACAAAGAAAGAACTTTCCAGCAAGACGGTAAGTTCAGGGGGAAATCGAAGTCCCAGAATCGGAAGGGCTTCACTTGCTATTATTGTGGCAAGTCAGGCCATAAGAAAAACGAGTGCAGGAAGTTCAAAAGCGACACAGCGCAAGGTAAGGTCGTTAAGGGAGAGTAAAACAGCGAGCCAAGCACCACTTCCATTGCAACCATGGATGAACTCTACCTCTTCTCAGATAATGATTCCATCAACCTCACTTGTTCAGACTCAGATTGGGAGGTAGATTCTGGTGCCTCATTTCATCTTACTTCGCATATTAATTTCTTTTTATCTTATAAAAATGATGACTATGGTTTTGTGCGAATGGGAAATAATGAGACATCAAGAATTATGGGTATTGGAGATATTTGGTTGCAAACCAATGTAGGTTCTAGGTTACTGTTGAAGGATGTCAGATATGTGCCCGTCATTCGACTGAACCTTATTTCAGTTGGGATGCTTGATGATGAAGGTTAAACTTCTTATTTCTCTGATGGAAAAATGAAGCTCTCGAAGGGTTCTTTGCTTATTGATAAGGGAAAGAAACAAAGAACGTTATACTTGATGCAAGTAAGGCTGATTAAAGAAGATGCAAATGCTATTGAGAGATCCTCCTCAATCGCGCTCTGGCATAAGAGGCTCGGTCATATCAGCGAGAAGAACTTGCAGAATTTTGCACATAAGTAACTCCTACCTGACGTAAAAGGTATTCATCTTAAACCGTGTCTTAACTACATAGCTGAAAAACAATACAAAGTATCATTTCTTTCTTCCCTGCACATAGAAGAAAGAATATACTCGATCTTGTGCATACAGATGTCTGCTCTATGACAGAAAGATCTCTAGATGGTGCATATTATTCTGTCACTTTCATAGGTGACCATTCTGAAAAGGTTTGGATCTGTACCTTGAAAACCAAAGATCAGGCACTAGATATGTTCAAGGAGTTCCATGCCAGGGTGGAAAGACACAGTGGAAGGAAACTCAAGTGTGTCAGAGCAGACAACGGTGGTGAGTACAGAGGTCTGTTCAAAGAATATTACAGGAAACATGGCATCAGGCTTGAGAAGACGATTCCCAAGACACCTCATCAGAATGGAGTTGCAGAGAGAATGAACAGAAGCATCTTAATTAGAAAAGTTCCGCTCTATGCTCTCTCATGCGAAACTCTCTAAATCGTTTTGGGGGAAGGCGCTGCTGATAACTGCTTACTTGATCAACAATTCTTCTTCAAGTCCTTTGAATGGTGATATTCCAGAAAGGGTTTGGAGAGGAAAAGACGTGTCCTATCAGCATTTGAAGGTGTTTGGATGCAGAGCGTTTGTGCACATCCCAAGGATGAACGCTCTAAGCTTGATGGTAAGACGAAACAGTGTATATTTTCTGGCTATCCTAGTGAAGAATTTGGTTTCAGGTGATGGGATCCAATAGCCAGAAAGATCATCCGAAGTAGAGATGTTATCTTTTTCGAAGATCAGACCATTGAGGACATCGAGAAGCCAGGGAAGACCAAAACCCCCGCAGATGTCCCAATGAACTTGGATCCACTTCCTTCTCCGGCACCGGAAGGCCAAGGGGGAGATATGTAGGATGATCTCGATGATGAGGAAGCTGGTGTTGATGTTGATGGACCAGAACCATTAGAGCCGCAGGAAGAACCACCTCCAGTACAACCACCAGCACAACAAGGTACGCGACACTCTACGAGAGAACGCAGACCATCCATCAGGTATCCTGACACAGAGTATGTGATGCTGATGGGAGAGAATCAGAGAGGTATAGAGAAGCCATGTCAGATCCACATAGCGATCGTTGGTCTCAAACCATACAAGAAGAGATGCAATCCTTGCATGAGAATCACACATTCGAGCTGGTGAAATTGCCTAAGGGCAATCGCGTGCTAAAGAACCGATGGGTCTACCGTTTGAAGATTGAAAACAAAAGAAAGGGTTGTGAAAGGATCGATTGGTTGTGAAAGGGTTCAGTCAAAAGAAAGGTATTGATTTTGATGAAATTTTTTCTCCAGTTGTTAAAATGTCTTCTATCAAAGTTGTGCTAGGATTAGCAGCCAATATGGATCTCGAGATCGAGCAAGTTGATGTGAAGGCAGCTTTCCCCCACGATGACTTAGAGGAGGAGATATACATGGAGCAGCCTGAAGGGTTTCAGGTCGAAAGGAAGGAGAACCCCGTTTGCAGGTTGAAGAAGAGTCTGTATGGTTTGAAACAGGCACCTCGACAGTGGTACTGTAAGTTTGAGTCCTTTTATGGTGGGCAATGGGTACAAAAAGACGTCATCAGATTCTTGCGTCTTCATTCAGAAGTTCGTCGATGGTAACTTCATTATCCTACTGCTCTATGTTGATGATATGTTGATTGTCGGCCATGATACTAAAAGATCGCTGCTTTGAAAAAAGCTCTTAGCAAATCCTTTGCGATGAAGAATTTGGGTCTCGCTAGGCAGATCCTTGGAATGCAGATCTTCCGTGATAAAAAGAACAGGAAGCTATGCCTACCGTAGGAACGATAAATCGAGAAAGTATTGGAAAGGTTCAACATGAATAAGTTCAAACCAGTTAGCACTCCACTTGCAGGTAACTTCAAGTTATCAACGAAGCAGTGTCCCTATAGTGAGATAGAGAAGCAGGAGATGCAGAGCATTCCGTATGCTTCAGCTATTGGCAGCTTGATGTATGCTACGATATGTACTAGACCAGATATTGCCTATACAGTTGGAGTTGTGAGCAGATTTCTTTCAAATCCAGGAAAAGAGCATTGGACAGTAGTTAAATGGATTCTGAGATATCTTAGAGGTACGTCTAAGTTATGTTTATGCTACGGTCAAGGAAAACCTGTATTAGATGGTTATACAGATGCAGATATGGCCAAAGATACAGATTCTCGGAAATCTACCTCGGGGATATGACAACCTTCGCAGGGGGAGCAGTGTTATAACAGTCAAAGTTACAAAAATATATTGCTTTGTCTACTACAGAGGCAGAGTATATTGCAGTCACTGAAGATAGTAAGGAAGTGCTATGGATGAAGATGTTAGAGTTAGGATTACAACAGGACATGTATAAACTCTTTTGTGATAATCAGAGTGCTATTCACCTTATCAGAAATCCGATATTTGATTCGAGGTCGAAGCACATTGATGTGAGATATCACTGGATACGTGATGCATTGGATCGGAAGCGATTTCAACTTAAGAAGATCTATATGACGATAACGGGTCAGATATGATGACACAGACCTTACCCATGGAGAAATTTGACTTTTACAGACAACAAACGGATATGACGATGATCCCCACTGATCGGGAGGGGGAGAATTGTTAATGGATATCCCTCTCGTGGGACCCATATCACTTTTTGTAAAAGAAGAGGCTCACCATCAGGGAAAAGTAAGAAAAGCTATACACAATACACTAACATTGTGAAAGGAAGAGGCACAGAAGGCGCACTAACTCGGGAGAATTCGAGAAAAAACCACACATACATAACGTCATGAGTGAGCAAATGGAAAGAGACGACAAATCAAAGGGGCGAAGGAAAATCGCTCCATCAAATTTCTATAAATAGGCACAAAGAGCAGCAAATTTAGTATCAAATACCAGACACAAAAACAACACCAGAAGAGTTAGAAAAATATCCAGTTTGGGATATTGAGGGATATTCTCTACGTGTATATTTTTATTTCGTTACAGAAGAAAAATTATTGAGAGTTATCCCGATGATTGTAATCCCCTAGCACAGTTTATGAACGATATTTGTAATCCCTCTTTAGTGGATATTTTGATACCACAACGGTCCCGTGGTTTTCACCCCTTTTTAAGGGGTTTTCCACGTAAAATTTTTGATATCGACTCTATTTATTTTTGGATTATTTATTTATCTTATTTTTAATTACGCGACGAAGAAAAAATGTTGGACAATTTTTGCTGCACTTTACACCGACTTTTCCCAACATTATCGTGCTAATGTTATTCTGTTAATTTTTCAGAAAAAGAAAATGTTTTATGGTTTTATTAGTCAAATTTGATTTGTGTGTAAAAAATAGTTATGTTTTTGTGTGTTAATTTTGACTTATTTGATAAATGAGTATCTGTTCATCAGAAACATGTCACGAATAGTTTCGTAGAAAATCGTTTCATACGTCCCGATTATTAAAATACTTAAAGTTAAGGTTCATCTTATTTCGATGGACCCACTCGTACCTTGGGGATTACATCAAACATGATCGTCAAATCCATAGGGATTACTTCACGCGTAGACCTGAAAAAAAAATGGAAGAAGCCGTACCTGACAGACGAACTCTTGGGTCATGTGCATCTGCGGCTCCCATTGACCCCAAAAAAAGTAGCCGTTAGGGGGATCCAAAATGGCCCATTTTACCTGATCACAAGCCCCATTAATTATTTTCCTCCAACGGCTACTAATTACTCTCCAGCTGCTACTACTTCCAATACATAGTTTCCTCATCTCTAACAACACATTTTCCTAATTTCTATTTCTTCCTATTGTCTCTACCTCTAATTGGCGAATTATTATCCTCGCTTATTCGTTTCATGCATTCATTCATTCATTCATGCGGGGGGTTAATGTTCTAAACTTCTAGCTCCCAACACATTATTTCACATATACATAGCGGTGCTGAATCGAAAGCCGTTTAGGGTATCTTGAATAGTCCCCCTAGTCGGATTCAGATACATCGGTCTCGTATCGTTCTTGTTCTGTTTATAGTGAAACACCGGCATCCGGTTCATTTTCTCTTCCTTCATTGGTTCCAAGATATAATAGCATGGTGTTACTCTCGAATGCGAGAACTATGTCAAGATACGGAGCTCCGGTTTCCAGGAAGAGAATCGAGTCTTCTAGCATCAGGTGTGCTCGTGTTGCGGTCGTGCTTCTAATCAACGTGTTGTTTTGGACCTCAGGAACGAAGGGATCGGATAACACGAGCATCAATGAGGCAGATTTGAGGGCGCTTCAGGCGCTGAAAAGCGCGCTGATTGACCAGAGAGGTGTGCTGCGTAACTGGAACCATAGCAGCTCGCGTGACGCTTGCCTTGGTGGATGGACCGGTATAACATGTGCCAACGGTGTGGTCACTACGATTCAGATTCCATTCAAGGGACTTGGTGGCCGGATCCCGGAGGCAGTGGGCGCTCTCAAAGGGCTTCGTCGTCTCAGTTTGCACGATAATCTCATCACGGGAGTGATCCCGTCTTCTCTTGGATCGCTCCCTAGACTTAGAGGCCTTTATCTCTTCAACAACCGCTTTGCTGGTTCTGTCCCTCCTTCGATTGGGAACTGTTTTCAGCTTCGGAACCTCGATCTCAGCAACAATTCCTTCACTGGAGTTATCCCACCAAGCCTCGTTTCGTCTTCTTCAAGGATTTATAGGCTAAATCTGAGCTTCAACTCGCTCCATGGTTCGATCCCGGATACCTTCACCCGCTCTTCGTCTCTCACGCTCCTAGCCCTTCAACACAATAATCTTTCTGGTCCTATCCCTAGTACTTGGGGATCAGAGACAGGGAAGATCAACCTTGAATACGAGCTCCGAGTAATGACCCTCGATCACAATCATCTCTCAGGGAGTGTCCCGGCTGCATTAGGCAAGTTGGATAGACTTGAGTATCTTTCTCTGAGTCACAATCAGATCAATGGCGTGATCCCGGATTTTCAAGGGAGTCTGCCAGCACTTCAGACATTGGACTTGTCAAGCAATGCAATCAACGGCAGCTTCCCTGTCACGCTTTGCGACTTGAAGAATCTCTCGGTGCTAGACTTGAATGGAAACCAGTTCACCGGCCCGATACCATCATGTGTGGGTAGCATGGTTAGCGTGATAAGCCTCGACTTATCGGAAAATAGTTTTACAGGAGAAATTCCGGCTTCCCTTTCTGATCTAACAAATCTCAGGTTCTTTAATGTTGCTTACAATAACCTTTCTGGGGCAGTTCCCGGCCGCCTATCCCAAAGGTTCAACCAGACGTCTTTTGTAGGGAACCCCGAACTATGCGGGTATAGTCCTTCAACTCCATGTTCTTTATCAGAGGGACCGTCGGGGTCAGGACCTCACAGAAAGGGCTTTAAAATGAGCCCCAAGGTTATCGCGCTGATTAACGTTGGAGGTTTGCTAGCAATATTACTTTTGGTATGTTGCATTCTGTTTTGTTATTTGATCTGTCAAAAGACAGGCCACAAAGGGGGAGGTAAGGCAAAGGAAGCTCCGAAAACTGCCAGTTCTGATGCCGGTGCTGGTGCTGGTGCTGGTGCGGGTGCTGCTGCCGAAGGTGGCAAGTTGGTGCTGTTTGATGGGCCGGTGGTGTTCAACGTGGAGGATCTTCTGTGTGCTGTAGCGGAGGTGATGGGGAAGAGTGCTTATGGGACGACGTACAAGGCGACCATGGAGAATGGGATCACAGTAACAGTGAAAAGGCTGAATGCGAAACTTGCCAAGGCACTGAAAGAGTTTGAGGTCGAGATCGCCGCTCTAGGAAGGATAAGGCATCCAAATCTATTACCTGTTAGAGCTTATTATATCGGATCCATGGGAGAAAAGCTTCTGGTCTTGGATTACGTTACGAATGGGACCCTCTCATCCTTCCTGCATGGTATGTCATGTTGTTCTTCTCTGTTGGATATTTGCTCATCTTTGTTTGATGCATTTCTATTCAGTATTAGTTAGTCGATGATACAGTTGACACAGAAAAGAGTGGACAGCCTGCTTGGATGTATGTATGTGTATAGCGTATGCATATGTGCCCATCCCGATGTATGTATGTGTACAGTGTATGCATATGTGCCGCCGAATCCTCTTCGTAATTGTTCGCCTGATATAATTTTGTCTGATACTCTTAGCCCTCCGAATAGTTCTAGTAGCATAATGTTGTTGCTCCTTTGTTCCTGTTTTTCAACTTTTTGCTACCATAGCAAATGAAACGCTTGGCTATAATTGCTATTAGTGGTACATGTTTGCTGGTTGGTTTTAGCAGTAATCTCAAACTTCTGCTGTTTTTGCGATCATGTCCGGCAGGTGAAGCTCCTGGTGTGAAGACGCCAATCGGCTGGCCAACAAGATTGAAAATAGCTATTGGCATTACCCGTGGGCTGGAACATCTCCACTCCCAGGAGAATGTCATCCACGGCAACCTGACCTCGAGCAAGATATACATGGACCTAGATCTTGCTCCCAAGATAGCAGATTTTGGCATGCTGAGGCTAATGAAAACTGATGCAGCAAATGCAATTTCCCCATCCGACTCTTCCGCTGCAGCATACCGTGCACCCGAGATCCAGAAACCCGGGACAAAGGTGCCTACCAACAAGGCCGACATCTTCAGCCTGGGTGTCATCATTCTTGAGCTATTGACAGGAAAGTCGCCAAGCGAAACGCTAGAAGGAATGGACCTGCCTCAGTGGGTCTCGGCCACGGTTAGAGAACAATGGACAAACGAGGTGTTCGATGTGGCGCTGATGAGAGATGGGTCCGAGGTGGTCGAAGGAGAGATGGTTAACACGCTGAAGTTGGCTCTTCTTTTGGTCCATCCTTCGCCTGATGCTCGACCTGAAGTTGATTATGTTCTGCGGCAACTAGAGGAGATTGATCCAAGTCTCGCTCCTGCTGCTAGCGTTACTGCTATAAGCTAGTTTCTATTTAGGAGAAAGACGAATGTGATTTCAAATGTAATGTGAGCCTGCGAGTATCATGAGCTTGTATTAGCCTTTTCTTTCTCAGGTAGCATCTTAGCATGTTACTGTATTCTTTTGGAATTTTTTCAACACTACATGTTCTTTTATGCATCAGATGATTCAGGTCCCTGTCCTGAACATTTTTTTAGCAATATGGAGAAAAACCAAGTTCGAGTCCCTCTCGAGTACCAACAATAATCTTGGCTAAGCGCCGAATTGTGTGTACTGATGTACATAACGAGCTAAGCCATAACCCTAACAACTTCAACAGCTGATAAACAGAATCGACACTACTATGACGATGATGATCTTGAGATGGTATAAGACAGCAGCGTCACCATGTGAAAAAAAAATTGATTCAGAGGGCCCAACCGGGTTCGAACCGGTGACCTCTTGATCTGCAGTCAAATGCTCTACCACTGAGCTATGGACCCCTTGGTTGAGCACAACAATTAAACATATGAAATAGAAACCCTAAAAACAGGAAAATCAAACCCTAATCCCGCAAAACGAGTAAGAACACAGGAGTGAGTTCAAAGATGACGATGCCTCGGATCCTCTACGGTCTGGTGTACGTTTGCTTATCGTGCACCTTCTTCTTCGCCCTCTACCTCGCACTCCACCCAATCTCCTACCTGGCCTCGTGACAATCCCTCGCCGCCGCATCGATCTTTGATTTCGTTTGATTGGCCGATCGATCGGTTATCTGCGACGAATCGATGGACCGTCGATTCTCGGCTGTGTAACGATTATTGTGCTCATGTTGCTGTGTTGATTTTTTGCTTTTGTGTGGGTATTATAGTGTATTGAGATGAATAGGATTGCTTCACTTTGATATGGGACTTATGTGATATAGTACAACAAACATTATGATTATATTGCCTTTTTGAGTTACAGTGAAAGATGTGATGCGCATGCTAGGATTCAGGTTCTATCCCTCGGCAACTACTATTTTGGAGCACAAATTGATTATATATTTTATCTTGCTTGGAAACAGTGGGTCTGTCGATCGAATCAGAGATGAGAGTGCTTATATTTTCTTTCACATCCTGATTGTGATCATGACGGAAGTGTCTAGATTGTTGTTGTAACTTGTCTTTGAGCTGTCCTATTAATTGTGTTTTCGTTGTTTTGGTTATATATATAGATTTATTTGAAATATAAGCTGTACAGAGTCGTCGGAATGAAGGTCACTTCGGGGAGGAATTACTTGGCGTGGATCCGAAAGGTAATGGTTTTCTGAACTAGTTGTTGCATCGACAAAATAGTAGCCGTTGGGGTTGATGATCCCAAATTGGCCCGTCATAAACTCCATAGTCCGTACTAGTACTTCCTACACAGATAGATTGCCTCCATCCTAACTTCTCTCATTTCCTGGCTATGTACCCTTGTTCATCTTCCTCTCGGCATTATCATCTACGTGCATTCATTTCATTCATCAACTCGATCGTTAATTCAACTTTCTTTCAAGCACATTTCACTTATATATCTGGTGGTGAGTTCAAGCGTCATTCAAGGTATCTTGAACAGTCCCCCTAGTCGGAGTTCAGATATCAGTCTCCTGTGTTTTTTTCCTGTTTGCTGAGGAAAATCAGCATCTGGGTCATCTTTCTTTGAGTTATCTCTGGTCAAGTTAACACATGGTTTCTCTTAAATACAAGAACTATGTCAAGCAACTCAAGTCACAGAACAGAAGTTTCAAACAAGAGATCCGTGTCTTCTAGCATCGGATTTGCTACATGTACTCATGTTGTCATACTGCTTCTTGTTCATGTATTGTTTTTCACCTCTCATTTTGCCGCAGGAATAAAGGGATCAGACAGCAAGGTCATCAATGGGGCAGAGCTGAGAGCGTTGCTAGCACTGAAAAGCGAGCTGGTTGACCCGAGAGGTGTACTCAGCAGCTGGAACCACAGCAGCTGGAAGGGTGCTTGCTCCAGTAGCTGGATCGGTATAGCATGTACCAATGGCATGGTAACTGCCATTCATCTTCCATTTAAGGGACTTGGTGGTAGGGTCTCGGAGGAGATTGGGTTTCTTCAAGGTCTTCGTCGGCTCAGTTTGCATGACAACTTCATCACGGGAGTGATCCCTTCGTCTCTTGGATCACTTTCTAAACTTAGAGGTCTTTATCTCTGCAACAACCGCCTCACTGGCACTATCCCTCCTTCAATTGGATACTGTCTTCAGCTTCATAATGTTGATCTGAGCAACAATTTCTTATCTGGTTTTATCCCCTCTGGCCTTGCTTCTTCTTTGAGGATTTATAGGCTGAACTTGAGCTTCAACTCGTTGTATGGTTCAATCCCAGATAGTTTTACCCGCTCCTCATCTCTTACTCTTCTAGCCCTTCAAAATAACAATCTTTCAGGCCCTATCCCTAATACATGGGGATCAGAGGTAGGGAAGAACACCCTTGACCACCAGCTTCGACTTCTGACCCTCGATCACAATCATCTCTCGGGGAGCATCCCGCCTGCACTGGGCAACTTGGGCAGACTTGAGCTTCTTTCTCTGAGTCATAATCAGATCAATGGAGGGATTCTCAATTTTCAAGGGAGTCTACCAAAGCTTGAAACCTTGGACTTGTCAAGCAATGCCATCAATGGCAGCTTTCCTGTTGCGCTTTGCAACTTGAAGAACATCTCAGTGTTAGACTTGAAGGGAAACCAGTTCACCGGCCCGATACCATCATGCGTGGGTAGCATGCTTAGCATTGTATGCCTCGATTTATCTGAGAATAGTTTTGCAGGAAGGATACCGGCTTCCATTTCAAGCCTATCCAATCTAAGGTTCTTAAATGTCTCTTACAATGACCTTTCCGGGACAGTTCCTTACCGCCTCTCCCAAAGGTTCAATCCTACATCTTTTGTCGGGAACCTCAAACTATGCGGATACAGCCCTTTGTCTCCATGTCCTTCATCGGCAGGAATGGCGGTGTTAGGACAGCACGATAAGGGCCGGCAGATGAGCCCCAAGGATGTGATTCTGATAAATGTGGGAGGTTTACTAGCAATTTTACTTCTGCTATGCTGCATTATGTTTTGTTTTTTGATCTGTCAAAGGGCAGGCCAAAAATGGGGAGGTCAAGGGAAGGAGGCTCCAAGAACGGCCACTGCTGGTGCTGCTGGCGGAGGTGGCAAGTTGGTGCTGTTTGATGGGCCGGTGGTGTTCAGTGCGGAGGATCTGCTGTGTGCTGGAGCTGAGGTGATGGGGAAGAGTGCTTATGGGACAATGTACAAGGCGACATTAGGGAGCGGGACTACTGTAGCAGTGAAGAGGCTGAATGAGAAACTTGCTAAGACCCCGAAAGAGTTTGAAGTTGAGGTTGCCGCTGTAGGAAGGATAAGGCATCGGAATCTCTTACCCATCAGGGCTTATTATATCGGATCCATGGGAGAGAAGCTTCTCGTATTAGATTACATGCCGAAGGGGAGCCTTTCATCCTTCCTACATGGTATGTCATGTTTCATCCCTATTTGGTGTTTGATGGCCTTTCTTTGATTTACTGATCTTTGGATATGCATATTTGTAGAGTCCTGTTCATAGTCTTTGCCCTAGATATACTGACGTTACTTCGAATGATGTAAGTACGTATATTTGTGCTGCCCTCGTCTTGCTTTTCTGAAGTTGCATTTTTCGTTATTATCTTATCCTGTCTTGCAATCCCATGGGCGTCGCCCGGCCCAATAAGTTTTGGCCTTGGGCACATAAACTGGCATGAAAAATGGCTTGGCATTGCCAGAATCTGCATGTAAATTCCGGGTGTGATTTAGAGTCACCGCTATATCTTGCCCATAAACTCAAAACTTTTTGCAACATGCGTAGTATAGCATTTACTGCATGATTCACAGCTTCTACTTTGTGATTCCATTGCTCTTATAATTGAGCTCATTAGGCTGCTCTCCTTGAATTATTCACATCTATTAGAATAATTCGAGCGTAGGAAATTCTCCTGTCGGAGCAAGTACCGTGCCTGATCCTAAAACAGGGCTTGAATCAAATGGTCCCAAATCAAATTCTCATGCTTAATGCTGAGCCATAGGAAGATCCTGTTAAACGATGTTATGCTGTAACTTTGTCTAGAACTTGAGTATTTTTCTTCTCTGACGACTCTCAAACTTGTTCTGATGTGATCATATAATCCAGGTCATGCCCATTGTGTGAAGAGGCTCATCGACTGGCAAACGAGGTTGAAGATAGCTATCGGCATTACACACGGGCTGCAGCATCTCCACACCTGGGAGAATGTCATCCATGGCAACCTCACCTCAAGCGAGATATACATTGACCAAGATATTGTTCCCAAGATCGCAGACTATGGCATGCTGGGGCTGATGAATGCTTATGCAGCAAACACAATTTCCACATCTGGCTCTTGCACCGCAGGATACCGAGCACCAGAGATCCAGAAGCTCGGAACAAGGATGATGACCAACAGGGCTGACATGTACAGCCTGGGTGTCATCATTCTTGAGCTCTTGACAGGAAAGTCACCCAATGAAACCGTAGATGGAATGGACCTGCCTCAGTGGGTTTCGGCCACAGGTAGAGAACAATGGACGAACGAGGTGTTCGACAGGGAACTACTGAGAGATGGGTCCATGTTGATCGAAGAAGAGATGGTTAGCACGCTGAAGTTGGCACTACTAATGGTTCATCCATCTCCTGATGCTCGGCCTGATGTTGAATATGTACTGCAGCAACTAGAGGAGATTGATCCTAGTCTTTGCTGCTAGATTTAGTTAGCTAGTTCTTATTTGGTTAAGGAGAAAACAAATGTCGTTTCGGATGTTAGGTGAATGTGATCCCCGTGCATGGCGCGAAATGTAGTTTTACATCTATGACCTTTTTAACAGGATATCTCCTTTGTTTCTCTTTGCTTTTCTTCATTGATATAGACTAATCCAGGTTCGCTAAAAAGAATTAAGTTCCTCAAATAGTCAAAATCGCTCCGGATTTAATTGCATTGATTCTGAAATTGATAGTTTGTTGGATCAAGTGTAACTCACAGGGAACCTAAAAATAAACTTTGAGGGAAGATTGAAGATAACGGCTTTCTTGTGACAGCATTTTGAACTCTATTCATGGGAACAGAACTGGATTTTTTTATCTATCTGTAGAGAACTGGATTTTTTATCTACCTGTAGAACCCTTGGATGAAATATTGTCGTCGATTCCATTCCTCTATTTTAACTTGCGAAGTTGATTGAATTTTCCATGACAAAATCTGTTTCCTGGCATGTGGTGTTTCTAACGATCATTACAATTTTCTATCATCGCTTTCGTTCTAGCTAATCCAATCCTTGAGGATTCGTACCATGCCCGACTTGGAGTTTGTTCTAGATATTTGAGTTAGTGATAGATCGAGGGAGAGCCAAGGAAATGGACGGATCGATGGGGATCCGGGTGCATGGCAGTTTTTGCTGTCTCGGAAGCCTGGCGCTCGTCGCTCTCCAAGTTCATAGACGTCTCCTCTCGGATTTCATGAAAAAGATCGAATCCGAAGTTGGTAAGGTTTTCATCAACTGTTAAACCACGAGTTTGCACAAATGTACTATATGCATTAACCAAAGTCTGTAATATCTGTCAAGGATTAGAGAAATGCCGAAAGAAAAAGAAGGCAACTCGATTTGTCGAGAAGAAGCTGATGAAGACTTTGAATCGTCCGAACCATTACAAGAAAATGACTCGCGAAGACATTGTAAAGAGGAGAAGCGAAAACTGAAACTCGTGGACACAATGCCGCTCAATAGGTTGGTTTTGTACAAGGGGATCTAGGAGTATAGAAACGGTTTTGTATAAGTAGAATGCGGTTGAAATTTCTCATTGGCGAAAGCAATGCACATTTCGCGATTGTTTGCCCAAATGAGCCTTTTGTAGACACAATCATATGTACAGAGATATCAGTGGAGGTATATGCTGTTTGCTTTTGTTATGGGCTTATAGCAATGTATGGTTTACATGCAGCATCGAAATGTTCCAATTCTCGAAAAATTATACGCGTTTACTAATACAAGTTATGGGAAGAGCACAAAACCCACTCAGGCCTTGTTTGATAAAAGCTAAAAGGAATAAAAGAATTTTTTTCACTACTACTTGTAATTGTAATTGGAATTGGATTTGGATCCCTTATTGTACTAACAGGATTATAACGGACACACGACGGTGGAAAAGAAACCAAGACAAAGAAAAAGGAAAAGAAATTGCCGCCCTCATCTCTGTTTATCGAGCAAGTCCAATCATAAAGTTAAAATAAACATAATTATTGTTATAATTTGATAAGAAAAAATTATTTTAGTATCAATTATATAATTATCGCTTCAATGTTTGATTGTATTTTAGAATAAAATGGGATCAACTCAAACTCAATTATATATTCATCAATAAATTAATCTAACTTAAATATAGATAATTGAAAAAATAAGCTACATTTATATCAGGTGTCAAATTTTAGAATAAATTTACCTCAATTCTATTTTGATATCAATTTTAACTTATTGGGGAGCCAACTCTATTAAAAATCCGTCGATTTGGGACATGAAGTATGAACAGCATTGATCCAACCCATATCAAATGCTATGTGAAAATAAATGAGGGAGATAGGGATCGAACTCATGACACGACGTCTTTTGATATCACGTCGAGGAACCAACGCTACCAAAAGTTCGAATTGATGGTAGAAGACCCATTAATATATATCTTAACATACCTCATAATTGAAATCTTATTTTTATAATTTGATATCAAAATATAGATATATCATCACATATAGATCATGATTCTCATGGTGAGTCATTTAGATTTTTTGGTCTTTTTATAAACAAATTTACCAAAATAGGTTCACAAACAAGTTAATTATCAAAATAGGCCTTTTTTTCAAAATATAGTGAGAAAAGGCGTCCTACGTCATTCCCAAAAGAAGACGTAGGGCGTCTTTAGCTGAGTTAAAGATGCAGGGTCCCTTCCTTTGCCTGGGAAAATAATCCCACACCCCACACCCACACCCATTAATAATATTATAATTCAGTGAAAATACTTTAAACATTGTTATGATCAATTCATTCAAAAAATTATTTTAAAAAACAATAATTGATCAACTGTTATGGTTATATTGATATAACTTAAAAAATTTTAACATGATATATGAATGATATGATATTATAATTACAAAAAAATAAGATCAGATATTTTTTATTAATTACAAATATCTTGAATATATGGATAGACGTCGTTGATTTTCGTATATCGTGTATCCCAGTAACAAAAAATTAGGAATTGTTGGAATGTCATACGTATATCATTTTCAAACCATACAGATTGAGAATTCAAAATTACATATGGCAACAACACGATGTACGAATCACCAAATCTCCAGACTAACTATTATTTTTCACATCATTTTCTAATTATTATGAAGTAACTATTACTTTTAACAATGTTATATATTTGACTTGCACAACTTCGTAATATTTAATACACATCTATACAATGTGGGGCAATCGATACCAACTAATATCTATATCATTTTCAAATTTAAATATTCAGAATTGTTACCAGTTCTAATGTTTTCTAAATTACTAAGTACAAAATATTATTTTGTTAATACAATATGAGGGAATTGATATCAACTAATATCCATATCATTGTCAAATCATGAATATTCAAAATTGTTACCAGTTTTAATGTTTCCTAAATTACTAAGTACAAATTATTCTTTTGTTAATATAATATGAGGGAATTGATATCAATTAATATCTGTATCATTTTCAAATTTGAATATTCAGAATTTATATCAGTTCTAATGTTTTCCGAATTACTAAGTACAAACTATTATTTTGTTAATACATTGTGAGGAAATTGATACCAACTATTATTTTAAACATAATTACATATTAAAATCACAAACAAATGATAATATTTAGTTAATATCGTAGTGCAAACATAATATCCTAGTGCAAACAGACAAATGATACCATACAATGTGAGAAAACTAAACAATTTTATCTAAATCATCTACTTTTCTAACTTTTTAAAAATAACTTTATTTCCTGAGCACATGGTTAAATATTTCCTAAGCACATTCTAAGTTAATTATTTTTCTAATTTAATTACATCCTAATCACATCATTTTCTAAGTTAATTACTTTTAAAGTACTTCGTTTCCTAAGTTAATTCATTCTCTAAGTTAATTACGTCCTAAGCACAGTATTTTCTACTTTAATTATTTCCTATTACATCAGTTTCTAAGTTAATTATTTTTCTGATTTAATTACATCTTAAGCACATCGTTTTCTAAGTTAATTCATTTCATAAGTTAATTACGTCCTAAGCACAGTATTTTCTTATTTAATTACTTCCTAAGTATATCGTTTTGTAAGTTAATTACTTTCAAAGTACTTCGTTTTCTAAGTTAATTCATTCTCTAAGTTAATTCATTCTCTAAGTTAATTACGTCCTAAACACGGTATTTTCTACTTTAATTACTTTCTAAGTACATCGTTTTCTAAATTAATTATTTTTCTAATTTAATTACGTCCTAAGCACAGCATTTTCTAATTTAATTACTTCATAAGTACATCGTTTCCTAATTTAATTACTTTCAAAGTACACCAATTCTTAAGTTAATTACGTCCTCAGCACACCATTTTTTATTTTAATTATTTCCTAAGTACATCGTTTTCTAAGTTAATTATTTTTCTAATTTAATTGCATCCTATGCACATCGTTTCCTAAGCTAATTATGTCCTAAGCACAGTATTTTCTAATTTAATTACTCCCTACGTATATCGTTTTCTAAGTTAATTACTTTTCTAATTTAATTACATCCTAAACACATCATTTTCTAAGTTAATTACTTCCTAAGTACGTGATTTTTCTAAGTTAATTCATTCTCTAAATTAGTTACATCATAAGCATAGTATTTTCTAATTTAATTACTTCCTACGTACATCGTTTTCTAAGTTAATTATTTTTCTAATTTAATTACATCTAAGCCATCATTTTCTAAGTTGATTACTTCCTAAACATAATATTTTTTAATATAATTACTTGCTAAGTATATCATTTTTTAAGTTAATTACTTTTATAATTTAATTACATCTTAAGCACATCATTTCCTAAGTTAATTACTCCCTAAGTACATGATTTTTCTAAGTTAATTAATTCTCTAAATTAATTTTATCCTAAGCCCAATTTTTTATAAGTTAATTACTTTTCTAATTTAGTTACATCCTAAACACATCATTTTCTAAGCTAATTATTTCATAAGTATTTCGTTTTCTAAGTTAATTTATTTTCTAAGTTAATTACATCCTAAACACATCATTTCCCAATCTAACTAATTCTTAAATTATTTCATAATGTGACTATTTTCTAATCTAATCATTTCCTATAATATTTCCTAATCTAACTATTTCCTAAATTATTTCCTACTTCCCACACCCACAATTTCGCCGCAAAACTAAGTTGAAATTTTTTTTAATTATAATTTCAAATTTAAAAAATTTGAATATAATAATTTAATATTATATTAAATTTTTAAATATTCGAAATTTATAAAAAAAGAGGGGAGGAGAGCCCCTTTTGTAGAGAGAATATGAGGAGAAGCACTCACGAAGGCCGATGTGGGTGTGGAGTTCATAGAAGACTAAAGGCGCAGGCGTCTTCATTCCCAGTAAAGGCGCAGGGCGCCTTCTCTTATATTAAAGGTTTCGTTTTGGGATCGCGCAGGACGTCTTTTCTCATTATGTTTTGAAAAAAAATCTATTTTGATAATTAACTTATTTATAATTCTAATTTAATAATTTTATTTATAAAAAAATCCAAAAATATAAAAAAAACTCTTTCATAATTGGATCATCCCTGATGTCCTATAGTTTACTGCAACCGATCTGTTCCCCTTGTAACTATAGCTTCATAGTTATCATGATACAAAAAGACATCATTCTGATCACGGTCAAACTAATACACGTGACGCATGCACACACCAAGTAACACCATAGACCACACCCACCCCTCCTGGACTGGAATATTGTATAAATGGTTTTGTAATGTTGTGCATTTGAGTATTGGATATTGAGGGAGACCAAATTTCCACCTGCAGCTTCTACGCCCTCTTGGAGTCTTGTTTCCTTCCCCTCTGTCAATGTCCTTTCTTTTGCCCTCTCCTTTGTCATCCCACCGACCTCTAATTATTATTGAGCAACTCATCATTCTTGTGGTGAACCTAGGGCCATTGTTGCCAATGTATATGTTGCGTTTCGTATGTCCAAAAAAAAAAAATCAAAAAAAAAAACGATGAGTATAAAACTCTAACAATCTTCAACATTTTATGATATTTTAATGAAAATAACTTTGATTGTTCTACATTTTGAGTCAAAAAAGATACGAAAATCAAATCATCGCAACTTCATTGAAACGAAGATAATGTTTGGATGATTGAATGGGACGAAATTCTAGCGAAACTTGACCCATAGACGGCCAAATGTCTTTCTTCACAAATGTACGTATTATGAATGAATGTTTAAATTGTATTTTTCGATGTATGATCACATCAGACCAACTTTATCTAGTAATACAACAAGCCCATTAGTTCACTACATAATAAATAACGCAAGGTAATATTGGAGGAATATGTGAAAACAAGTTGACATGAAAATAATGCAACAAATTCATGAAAACCATATTTCATCGTCCTCAAACTTTACATCCCTATTTGAGTCCCATCTCCCTTTTATAAATCCCCAAATAATCTCAAAACTTCTCCCTCATTCTTTCCTATAAGCCCGTTGGAATCATTCCCTCTGCTCTCTTCCTCCCTCTCCTTTCCTTCCCCCAGTTTCAATACCCCCGCCGGAATCGGAGCAACCTGCACTCACCAATCCAAAAATACCCGAAAACTCTCCCTCTCCTCAATCCTCATCCTCTCCACCCAAATCCAACCCAAAATTGCATGATTATCTCCTCTCATCTCCCACACCCCTCCTCCTCCTCTTCCCTCTCCGCGGCCGGATCTTCCACGATCCGATTGTGAGAGGGAAGAACCTTTGATACATGGCTGGGTCTTCTACCATCAGTTCGAGATTTTCATGGGCCCGAAAATCATGACGAGGAAGAATCCGATCATAATCAGGTCCCCGACGACGTCGTCCTCAACGCACCTATACCAACGCCGTCAGCGCCTCCTCTCCGCCTCCTCCGGCGGCAGCAACAGCCAGCGTTTCGCAGCAGCAGCCGGCGAAACAACAGCCGGCTGCGCGGCGATATGCTGCTGCTGCCCCTGCGGGATCGCGAAGCTCCTCGTCCTCGCCGTCTTCAAATTCCCCGCCGGTCTCTACCGCAAAGCGCTCAAATCACATCACCGTCGCCGAAGACGACAGCTACTGAAAAACAACGGTCTCTCGTCGTCGTCGCTGTCGTCGTCGGAATCAATGAATTCGAAGAGATTATATGACTATGATTATGAATTCGATGATTGTCGTATTCGTTTGGGGGCCATGAATGAGGAGAAACAACAACAACAACAACAACAACCCAGGCATTTCCGTCATAGACAGAGTCCGTTGGAGGAGGAGGAGGAGATGGAGGAGGTGTTCGTGGTGGGAAGAGAGGTGGCGAGGGAGCTGATGAAGGTGGAAAAGGAGATGTGGGACCGCTTTTACAGCGCCGGCTTCTGGCGGAGCCCCTCGCAGCGGGAGCCCAATTTCACCGTCGCCGGCAGAGTTGAATTGGAGGCTGTTCAACGGTGATTAATGGGTGTGCCGGGTCGGGTCGGGTCGGGTTTGGGTTTTCACCTGGTGGGGTTGATCATGGGGCTTGGGGAAATCATATCATGGGGTGTAATAATGTGATGGTCATTGTTCACTTTTCTCTGGCTTTTTCTTTTTCGAGGGAGAGGATTTGTTGTAAAAGCAAAGGGAAATGAGTAAATATTATTCTCATGATTATTTGTTTCTTCTGTTCGGTCGGTCCAGTGAAAAATGTAACGTATGTTTGGTCCTATGGTTCATGAACTAGCAACAGTTGACTCACAGGTTTTGAGACAAATTTATGCATTTTTGCGATGTTAAATGATGTTTTTTACAAGATCATCATAAAATGGCAATCAATTTTTTGGCTAACTATGTTTTAATTAGAAATTATAAAAAAAATATTTTTAAAATACATATTAAATAATAAAAATAAGAATAGATTTAGTACTACGGTCTATATCCACATACGTTTGGAATCATCATATGAAAATAGTATGATTAAAGGAGATGTGGGAACGGTTCTACAGCTAGCTACATCGAGGGAACGAAACAAAGAAGATGACAAGGTATTACTCCTAGACAAATGATAAATTCATGGATGGCAAAATGAGTCTCTTCTATTTCGTTTGTGTTATGTTCGAAAGTGGCAAAGTTGTCTTCATCATTATAAACAATCAAAATAAGAATATCCAGTTGGTGTGCTAATCCTAATTCCTAACATTACACATCACGCTTGAGTGGAAGCAAAGCATCATGTTGCTTCGAATAATTGATTAACAGTAGAATACAACTAAAGGGAACCAAATGTATAAGCTTTTTGATGAGAAATTATAAAGCATATTGATAGTTGATGGATGTGATGGTATATGCATAGGGTATAGCATTAAGCATTTTTTCGTTGTTTTTTTTTTTCTTTTTTTCTTTTTTTCTTTTTTTGTGTGTGTTTCCAGCATGGGTTACACACATTGGACTAGGCAAAGTATACGGACTGTGTCAATGTTGATGCCATGATAGCAACCCCGGGATTATAACCGCATTCATGCCACATACAACTAGTACAACGAGAGAGTAACAAGAACGTTTTATGTGTAATTGGATATCGGTAAGAATTTCTCACCGTGCATAAAAAGTTCATTCCGTTTGAAGAGTAACCCATCAAGTCATCATAAATCAAACTCGTAACCTCATACATCTAAATATCAATTTTAATTAAAATTAAAACCTATAATAGGAGACCAAAAAATTATAATCAGACCCTGAAGTAACCCTCACTCAAAAACCAAATGCTCCTTTCGTCTTAAAAGAGTTACATGTCTTATACATATAAGCAAAAAATACGATGACATTATGAATGATCCACAAAATGAATAAACAAATATGTCACGAACCATAACCCTGAAACAAAAATAATATTCATATTATATCGTTTATTGATAAAAAAATAACATATCAAAATACATAATAAATAAAAAATTATTATATAATATTATAATTAATATAGGACAATAAGAGTATGACATATTAACAGGATAAAAAAATTTCATCCTTCTGAAGTTTAGTCTTGATCGCTTCATTTATTAGTTTCACTGATCCACTTCAACGCACTAATTGCGCCGCTCGTACGAAAAGGACCAATGAGGCTATGGCATTGACCGTGGAGGCCGATGCTGTCAGACACGAACTATTTGGCCTTTTGTCACCAGCTCAGCATTAAATTCATCATGCATGGTCAAGGCTGCTACATACGATTGACTATTGGAATTTGTAGAGGAAGAATCTCGAATCAGTGAAATTACTATCGGGGAATGTAACTATTCTGAAGTTTTTTTTTTTTTCTTTCTTTGGTGACATAGAGTGTGCGGGTCAGCTCGCGCGCATCTCGACTAATCTTCCGGACACTGATAAGGCGACCCCCATCCAGCATCGGGTAAAGCTTTGACCGAAGTTAACGAGCGTGGCCAACATAGATTTTGAGACCAGTGGGATTCGAACCCAAGACCTTCAAGAACAAGGTTGAGTCGAACACCACTAGATCAACGCAGATTGATTAACTATTCTGAAGTTCATATTCGTAATTTGCAGAATATCTTATTATTTCGATATTAATGATTTTATTCTATTTTAAAAAGAAAAAAAGATCTCATTTTATTATTTGTATCAAAAAATCATCTTTTTGAAACTTATTTGTCAATAGATCAATCTTAAATTTTTAATTATCATTTGGATTTTTCTTTTTATAAAAACAATCAATCATCAAAATTCTTTTTTAACCTCTTCCTAAAGATTTGATTTGATTCTTTCTAAACAAATCAACCATCCTAATTGATATTATGATTCCATTTTCCTTTTCTCGACCGCCACCGCACTCTCCTTCCTCTTTATCCTCCTCTTCGCCGCCGAATCCCCACCCCCCTCTTCGACTTCCGATCCTATCTTCTCACTCCCGATGTGCTCGACTCAATCCTCGTGTCCCTATCACTCTCTGAATCATCCTCCTCCACAGTCGGATTCAACATGACATCGGTATCCGTCTTGAATCTGATCTCGATTCCATTCGAGAATGTGCGACAGCGAGTTCCGAATTCTAGGGGTTTGAAGTTGTCCAAATCAACGACAGCGTAGACGTCGTCGACTCTGACGACTGTGCAGAGGAACCCTCATAATGAGTTTTGGATGGGGACGACGTATAGAGAAGATGTACTGTTATATAGAGAAGACGCACTGTTCATAACGCATTGTATACAATCATAAATTCAATGATGCACTGTCGTAGGTGGGGGATGGAGTGATGCACGGCAACGACGTATAGAGAAGACGATTGTAACGTCCCGACGTCCAACTCAACTAACACGTGGCGTTATGCCTATACGAATACCGCACCCGTATCAAGATCATTAAAATCGGACAGATTTTAGGTATAGAGATCAGGAAAAAATAAAGATTACATTACATCAACTCTATTAGGAAATTTACAAATGAACAACTTGATTAGTTACATAAACATGTATCCCAAAAGTATTATAGATTATGTGTTACATTAACAAAAATACGGTTTGATCTGTCATGATATCCAAAAACACTTGAGATCAAGACATTAAAATCGGACAGGTTTTAGGTATAGAGATCAGAAAAAAAAAAAAAAAAAAAAGATTACATTACATCACCTCCATTAGAAAATTTACAAATGAACAACCTGTTTAGTTACATAAACATGTATCCCAAAAATATTATAGATCATGTGTTGCATTAACAAAAATAAGGTTTGATCTATCATGATATCCAAAAACAAGTGAGATCATTTATATGAATGCAATCTCGCATTACGACCCCCCAGGAGTGACTGGAGGCAAACCTGCAAATGAAGCATATAACTTATGAGGAAAACAAGCTCAATAACCTACAGTATATGAATTTCATTTACATGGAGCTTCTGCTAATTGCTATGACAACCGTCGAAAATCCCTATATATGTGTGTGTGTGCGCGT
Source organism: Drosera spatulata (assembly GCA_035668315.1). Classification (NCBI taxonomy): domain Eukaryota; kingdom Viridiplantae; phylum Streptophyta; class Magnoliopsida; order Caryophyllales; family Droseraceae; genus Drosera; species Drosera spatulata. Next base: position 23,150 of record JAOVYX010020169.1, read on the forward strand.
GTGTGTGTGTGAGAAAATATAGGTGTCATATCAAACAATATCATTATATGACCTTTTATATGCCTTCATATCTCTTTTAAGTGACGTTCCTCTTTGTTTATTTACAGACTCAGGACTCAACTCGAAAGACTCACTCCGGTAGATATGAATGATTTAGATTACAATGAAGGACGTCAATTGTCGACCAGCTGGCAGTTTTTTCGAATCGCAAATGGGGTTACCTAGACCCGATTTACATAAAGGGGCTCCCTGCAAAGAGTTACCAATAACACTAACCACCAACGGCCTCAAAGGGGAAGAACGCATCGCCCCCTTCCTAGCCAGTATGCTACCTGTCCATCACGATGGCTCAAGGAGACATACTTAGAAGTCCAATGACTGACAATCAATGTCTACAAGGCTCAAACCATTATCAATGATCCACTAGGATCTAAGAAGGGACGCACCCAACTCGACCTTCTCAATTTAACGACACATTATGTGATATTTCATTCGTGTTATATCTGTTTGCTTTTCAATGCTAGTTGAAACGCGTTTCATATTCAGATGTCCTTATTACTATGATATGTGCGTATTATTATGTTATTTCCCAAAACTATATATATATCTCAGCACCCACATCGAACATAAAAACAAGTTAATCATACATCAATCATCCCCGATCCCGATCTCAAGACGAGATATGTTATTTATAATCGTAACATGTCGTCACCAATATTATGCGCACACAACCAACATTATACAAAAGCCTAATGCACAAGCCCTAACCTCATACTTATCATGCTACCCCTAACCTAGCATTTCATCACCATATAACCTTATATATGCACAAACGTTTCAAGGTTTCATTTTTGTTTCTCATAATTCACATCACACTTCCCCTTTAATTCAAATACCCCTAAGCCCTTTATAACATTTCATCACCTATTCTGTAACAAAACCTATCACAACATCACACCACTATGCGCATAACCTCATCAACAGCCTTAATACATATGCAACGAACACACATACACAACCACGCACCAACCATCATCAACATTATAAGCATAAACCTATATCATTTAGAACCACACTCAACACCATGCCTCCACCTTCACGCACACAGCTATGCAACTTCACACAACACATACACATACTTGCACATATACATATGCAGCCACACCTTGTCATCTCTACATCTCATCTCAACCTTCAACATATCATCTAATCATCTAACTACTCCATCACCCTTAAAACAGCCACATAGACGCACATTAAGCCGTTGACAGTCACAAAACCATCACGCAGCATACACATACACAGCACATCGTGATCACAATCTCCACCACTGCATCGCACCTTCACTAACCTTTTAAACCATATATGTTACTTAACAACTCAACAACACCTTAAACGACGGCAACACACTCGCACAATATCACAAACACGCAGAAGAAGGGTTCAACCTGGTCGAGGACGAGACAATGTTACCTTAGCAGTTATCAAACCCTAGCGTTCAAACATTATCACGAGCAACAAAGATCCGTTGTCACGCTCGCCTCGCCTCTGCCCTGCTGCTGCTATTCCACCTTGACGTCGCCGTGTGAAGTGTTCGAATCGAGAAGGGAAACCCCCACGTGGCTGCTGCTGTTCCAAGGAAATGACGACGATGATGATAGTGTTGGTGAGAGGGTAGCGCGGTTCTATGGTGATGGCGATGATGGGGTTTGAGTTTTGAGACTCAGATGAAGGCGAGATGAGAGGTTAGGTTTGGTGGTTGCTTCGTGGTCTGGAGATGACGAGGGTTTGAGAGAAAAATGGCGAGGTAGTGATGTGAGCTAATGGTGGGAGATGATGATAAAATAAGGAAAGGAAATGATGGAAACAAAAAGAATTTTGACTGCTCAGGGATTTTGTGGGAGTATTTGCACACATTCGAAAATATCTCAATTATCTCCCATTTTTAAACTTCTATGATAACGTTATTTATTCGTATTTCGTAATATTTGTTAACAAATATGTGTTGATATAATCTTTTCAAAATTAATAATATTACATCCCATTTAATAATACATCATTTATACATGCGATTAAAATCGTTAGTCTTAACGCACAACGTTTATAATGTTATAACGTTATTCGTTCGTTATATTTGTTCGCGCGTTCATTTAACACGCACCGTTCGTATATATTTTTAATATCAAAAAATTTGGGGTATTACGACGACGGCGGCAGCATGGGTGATTGTGTTGGACGACGATGATGTATAGAGAAGGCATATTGTTGTACAGAGAAGACACACTGTTCATGACGCACCGTTGATGGAAGGAGACGCACTATAGGGACGTATTTTCAATGGAATGGAGCGTATTGTCAATGAAAGGGAGCGTAGTGTCCGTTTTGACGATGTAATATCCACCGCAATGACGTATTGTGAACTTGGATAATGAATATACTTAGATAATGGAGAAGACAATTGATTAGATTAGGATTTATTATTATTATTATTTTTGTTAGTGTAATTGATTGGGAGAATATTTTGTTTCCTATATCAAAATAAATTAGAATTTATGATTGGTGATTGAGTGGTAAAATTTTTTGTATGACTTATTTGTAAATAAGTTACAAAAAAGTGATGTATTGGTAATGCTCTCATTATTATTCCCTCCGTATTATATTAATCAAAATATTTTTTTTTGGATCGTCTCAAATAAAATAAATATTTTTTTGATAATCTTTTAACATAAAAAAATCAAAATAATCTCATCTATTTCAACATATCCATTAAGTCTCTCATAATTGCTTAGTAAAATCCACTATCATGAAAAAAAAACTTCTTTCTCTATTAATTTATATAAATTCAACACATATAAATTTTCATATCTAATTAAAATATTTCGATTAATATGAAACGAAGGAAATATTATACAAAAAAATTTATTTAAACATCATCTAATTGTCGACAGGTTAAAGTTGACATTAACAATTACCCACAATTATTCTAGGAAGTAATTTTATTTGAAATTATTCTAGGAAGTAATTTTCATATGTTGGAGAAGCATAATTTTAAATTACTTCTAACGGTAAAATTTTAACGAGGCAAGACACCACGAGGGGGTCGATGCCCAATTGATTGCCCGCCAAACAGCAACAACAGAAGCCCCGCACATGTGCACGATTACTCAAAGCAAAGACATATGGTCTGATCATTTGACATCGCATTTATATCTCAAAAATGACAATTTATCATCACCCTTAAGTTAAATCAAATGAATAAACAAATTAATTGGACCCTGGTCAGGGACGTCTATCCATCTTAACAGTAGCAACTTTTTCCAACACACCATAGCAAATCGATTTGTATTGAAATTTTAACAGTGAAAGAAATTGTTTGTCACAGTTAATGTAAATAGGCCGTCGTCATAAGGTAGCCTGACTGACCATTTGAATGTGAGATCCACGGTCTGCACATCAAAATCAAATAAAACATGTTATAAGAGGTCGGTGTTTTAATCTCGAACGTTCGTTTCAATAGTCAAATCAATCTTAAGAATAAATGATGAATTGAATGAGTGGGATAAATAAGAAAAGAGATATATTGATTATGTAACTCGTTATGCATATTTTAGATGGGCTTAATTTTCATATTCATTTTCTCTTCAGGCTTTCTTTCCCTCTTTGTATCTAATCATTTGATCTGATCAAATTATTAGGTTTTTGGGTGACCATCAGAAGTACTCCATAATCTTCAATGTATGACAATTGTTATAGTGGTGCGGACAAAGTTTGTTCAATGAAACTTTGACTTGCTCGCTATATACTTGATTTTATATGTAATTTAAGTAGAATATTACTAGCATAGACCATAGGGCATGTTGTGATTATCCACAAATTGGTCTTCTCTATCAGTGCTTGATGTTTCACCTGCAAACTCCCGCACATGGGTTCGTCCTTTTCACCGTGACAATGAAATGCTCCTGCTTTCGCATCATAAAATATATGCTAACACTTAATACCATATATACCATTATTATAGATATCAAGATCATGGTGTACATATAAACGTTTAAATACAACTCTTTGTCATCAAAAAAGAAAAAGAAAAAGAAAAGGAAAAGGAAGGTAGAGATATATTTCTAGTTCTTTTCATGGTCATACACATGTATAACTCACAACCTCGACGATCCATGACTTCAACCATCCTGCCTGATGATAGAAAATTAACATCCTTACAAAAATCGGAAAAATGTAACAGCAGCAGGGCTATTAACGGGCCTCAACAAAAAAAAATAAAAATAAATGATTTTGATTTTTTATCTATTTCAAAATTTTTCTATTTTCTCTCTTTCAAATCTCTTGTTTTTTCTCTTTGCTGCTACCTGTTAGCAGCCGCCGCTGCTTCTTCACAAAACACTACAAAAATATGAAGTTCTCTATGATAAGTTTTGCACGCATTTATGGTATCTATCGAGAATTCAATTATATTACAAGTTCGAACTGATGATGATAGAAGGGTCATTATATACCTTGACAGTTTCTCCAAATGAAAAGACTCATTATAGTTCTAAAGTTGACATAAAAGTCGATCATATAGACTCGAGATTACCAAATCTTGTCAGGTCCTTAACTGGAATCGAGTTAACTGATATCTAAGGGCTCATTAGGTACAACTTTTATTTTCTATTTTCTATTTTCGTTTCACTGGCTGATGAAACAAAACTCTTTGATATCACTTTTATTTTCTGTTTTTTTAAATGGATGAAACAGACAATAAAAAGAATGGTTTTCAGTTTTTATTTCTTATTTCATACAAGTGCAGTATTCAAGATTTTCTTTACCTAAAATTATTTTGTTTTGTAAGGTGATTTTGATTTTGGTTTTTGATAATTTGTTTCTATTACTGGTTTGGGTTTCACCAGTTTTGAGTAACAATATTAAACATCCCTTAAATGTATCAAATCCGAAGTATGGATCGTCTTAACCTAATGTGTCAATTCTATGTTACAATGCAATTTGGAGGAGACCCTTTGAGACAAATTGCACGTAGTTGATGCCATGTTTAGCGATCTCTTGAATTAGTACAGGAGCAAAACTGAAACCCACGAGGGTGCATAATGGCATGCAGGACAACTTGTTGATTGCCAAAGATTTAGGTGCATTTTTGTCATTTCCTCTGTCTTTCCTGTATAATTTGTTCTTCAAATTGTATGCAAGCAATAAAATTGGTAATCACAGTCACAAAGCTGCTCGTGACAAAATGCTTGCTATATGATGTGGAGATTTGAGGTGTAATGGTCCTTTGATTGTCTCCTATATGTCTCATTTGAATAAGTCTAATCTGTATGATTTTTGTTCATCTTCTTTGTGGTTTTGTTTCGGTCTTCATGGCGTAATATGTCGAACAAGATGAGAAAGACACCTGAAAATGCTAGATGATCTTGGCTTAAATGCGAGGATTAAATGGAGAGAGAGTGAAAACGATCATGTAAGAATCATAATTATCATGACCGGACCGGACATCGATCCGATTGAGGCTTCGGATTAATGTATCACTGGTTCAACTGGTTAAATCGTCGGTTGAACCGTCGATTCGATCATTTTGATATTTTTTTTGTTTATATTGATTTATATCAATACTAATGTATTGTTTTCGATCAAAATATATATTTATAAGTCTTATATAAGTAAAAATATAATTTATGTAAATTATATGTATATTTTTTTAGGTTTTTTGAATATTTTTTTTTCTCCGGTTCAACCACCTGGGTTTTTGTCCGAATTTGATTGGTTTTCACCGGATCAATCCGGATTTGATTGGTTTTCACCGGATCAATCCGGATCGAGTGCTTGTTTGATTTTTTGTTTGGATCGACCCGACCGAAATATCGGGTCACGGTTCAATCAGTTGAACCAACTGGATCGATCTAATTTTAATAACTATGATAAAAATAATGATACATTTGGATGGTGTTTTTACAACGGAGCAAGAAAAGAAAAAAAGAGTATGTAATATGTGCAACTATGATACAGGTCGTCAGAAATCAGAACGCATTATTTAAAATGCATATTGATTTTAAAAAATAACTATTAAACCTATGAAGATTTCGTACATACCTAGGCAAATTCCTTTGAGGAACATAATTTAGATGGAAAATAGCTGTTGCTTGGAGTTAACAATAGTATTGTAACTTTGACGGCATTTGATTTAGGCAAATTTGGTCCATTGTTTTGAGTACAATCAATGCCGATGAATTGAACCCTTGAATGGAACTTCTCAACACCCAACCCCACGTATACCTTACAAGTTACAAGCATTACATGTGTGGCCACTTTCCACCATTTCAGTGACATTTATACGTATCATCAAATTGAGAAATAAATGTGAATTATTTAGACACAAAACAATATACAAACAGAAACAACTTCGTGAATATCCAATGCATTAGGCTTCAGCCTGATTCAAAGATTCTCTCAACTTTAGCAAAAGTTGATCCAGACAGAATAATACTAAGAAACAATAAAATATACTATCATCAAAGAATGTTCTATATTGGGAGGACGGAGCTAGGGATTTTTTTATTGATCGAATTCGAATTCTAACTTGACCATATATAACACGTAGATATTACTTCGACTTGTTAAAGCTGCCACGGAGTAGTTTACAAGAACTCGGTCACATATCAGAAATCAAGAATCGACAATCGTACCTATCGAATCTTTAGAGGAAAAGGAAAAGATGACACTGACTTTGATTTCTTTTACTCCTCTTTTATCACTCACGTGAGAAATAAAGAGTTCATTTTTGTAATAGAAGTCAAAACAAGGGTTGCTGCCATTAGTGATTTCAAAGTTAAGGAACTCTCTTATGTTGGTGTTTGGTTATTGGTTTTAAAATGATAGAATTTTTGTTTTAATGTTTGATTTTATTTTATTTTAAAATCATATGTTTTTAACTGATTTTTAAATAAAAAGATGACATGAAAATGATAATTATATTTAAATTTGATTTTAAATTTGACTCAATTCTATTTTGACACTAGATGTGGACTATGATTGGAACTCTGTTTTTTCAATTCGATATCAAATTATATATATATATAGAATCATATTTGATTCATCATTGAATTTGTTCTAAATCGTATCAGTAACATCTATAACAACATAAAAGAGCAAGTAAACTTTTTTAACTCTAAAGCATGCAACCCTAGCTAGCTACAAAACTAAGCACACACACTAGATAAAACTAAGATTTGGCCTATCTGCCGCGCCCTTGTTACAACCTACGATCCGTTTTTGGCCAATCCGCGAAGTCTATGTCGTCCTAATGACGGCTACATATGTCTAGGTAACGATCACATTTCGAGATCTAACCTAGGAGGATATAAAGCGATACACCTTTAGGTATCACCACGATCACATGATCCGCCCCTTCTTACGACACTCTATTCAGTTGGAATAACAGTTATGCTATGCAGTCGGACCAACTCACAGCTCGACGCGAGCTTCAAGTTACAAACAAAAAGCCCTCCAAACCAACCAGAAACGTATGTTATCGACAATCAATCATATGAACTTCATGTCTTGTACCAACAACCTGATCATCTAAACGATAACAAATACTCATAGTACATTACTTTTAAAAGAGCTATCGAACTACAATCTTGTGATTGTGTCAAACATCTTGAGGATTTGGTTCATCCTTGAATATGTCCTATCTGACTCGAACCCATAGGAATTCGAAATTAATGTGTCCTTTATCTCATATATTTTGCAACTTATATGTTTTTTTATTATTCAATACACATTAATAAATCTCATTTTTATATCAATAAATTTTATTATCATTATATATATATATATATATCAAATTTCATATCGATATTACAATAATAATAGGACTGATAGGTGACATGATGGAGCTAAAATAAGTTGAGATCCAAAGCGGTTCACCGGTCCAAATTCCGGTTCAATCCTAATCCGGATAACCACAACACCTGCTCTCTTCTCTCAATGCAGTGTTCACACAACACAAAATCCATCGATCAATCTCACACAATCGAATCAATCACAATGCTTCATTCAATCGCACGCAAATCATCATCATTGTCATCATCATCATTTCGATCCGTTCAATGTCGCTACTCGATTCTTAATTGGATCACACAAACCAGATCAATGTCAATGGGAGTAATCCCCGATTCAATCGACAGAAACTCGGAGTCCTTCACTCGAAACTCGGCCGCCATGGAAGGGTTGCTTTCAGAACTCAGAACCCTTGTCGAGAAGGTAAAATTATCACTGCCCATGATGAGAATTCGCCTTCGGGTTCGATGAATTTTGATGGGTTTGCGGTTATTTTTGGGGTTGTGGTTTGATTTGGGTCGATTTGGGAGGCAGGGATCGAACTGCGTCACACCTTGTTGAGTAACAAAGTATACCAACAGAGTCTGAACTGATGATAGAAGGCATATGTATGTGTGTATAACAGGTTTTTGGGGTTTTCAGGTGCTTGGTGGTGGTGGGAGTGAGGCTGTGAAGAGGAACATGAGCAGAAACAAGATGCTGCCGAGGGAGAGGATCGAGCGGTTGCTTGATCCCGGGGCTTCGTTTCTTGAGCTTTCTCAGGTTGTTGTTTCATTGTGTCGGGTTTGAATTAATTGGCATTTTATGGTTTTGCATTGATTATGCATTGGTTTGTTTGAGCATGAGAATCGGGATGCGGAAATGAAGTTCTTGTGAAATGGGAGAGGGATACTAGGTTTGCAAGATGATATGCGGAATGTGGTTTGTTTGATTGGTTTGTGTTGGGTTCTTGTGTTGTTGGGATCTCCTACATCGGCTGGGAGGGAGGCGAGATGAGGGCTTTGAAGGAGTTAGCAAGTTTAATGCATTGAAAAATGATGTAATGTCCATGTGCATTGAGAAATGATGGTATTTTGATATGAGAAGATCAAGTTACATCTCAGGCTGTGTTTTTTTGCTTCTTAACTTTGCTTTGAGATAAGAAGAAGTTGCTCGCTCGATGGTCTATAGTGCAGTCATTGCTTAGAACAACTTACATGGTCACCGCCTCGAAGATAGGCAAGATGTTAGTTGTCTATTGACTTGAAGAGCACCTTATCTGAGTACCAATATGAGTATTCCTTGTTCCATCTGAAATTAGATGGTTGTTGCTACAGCTTTCGGAATTTAGATGGCGATATCCAGTTCAGTATTTTGTACCTTCTGATGATTACCTTTTAATATGAGATCACACTTCACAGCCTAACAATCGCGCATAACTTAAGCTTGCAGGCCACGAACTCTATGGAGACTTTCTTCCCTCTGGAGGAATAATCACTGGAATAGGACCTGTCCATGGGAAACTCTGTATGTTTGTTGCTAATGATCCTACCGTGAAAGGGGGTACGTATTATCCAATCACAGTGAAGAAACATTTGAGGGCTCAAGAGATTGCTGCTCAGTGTAAATTGCCATGCTTGTACCTTGTTGATAGCGGAGGAGCCTTTCTTCCGAAACAGGCAGAAGTGTTTCCTGACAAGGAGAATTTCGGAAGAATTTTCTACAATCAGGCAGTCCTGTCAGCTGAGGGTATTCCTCAAATTGCTCTGGTTTTGGGTTCGTGCACCGCTGGAGGCGCTTATATACCTGCAATGGCCGATGAGAGTGTCATGGTAAAAGGAAATGCAACCATATTTCTAGCTGGCCCTCCCCTTGTGAAGGTTGGTCTTAAACTGCAGCTCGATATTTCTTTCTTGAAATAACTGCTTTTCACTTTTTAATGGTTTTCATCGAGTTTAACTAGAAAGCACACCTTTTACCTTATGAGAAGGAAATCTGAGTAACAATTTGCACAGGCCGCTACAGGAGAAGAGATCTCCGCAGAGGATTTGGGAGGTGCTTCTGTCCATTGTAAGACATCTGGGGTTTCTGACTATTTTGCCGAAGGTAATACAGCTGCTGTTTCATATTGCTTTAGTTTGGCTAGAACTTCCAAGGGTGTTTGATGGATGATCTGTATTTAAACGATTAGTTTACAGATGTTTCAGCTTGATTCTCCTTTCCTCGATGAAGGTTTGCTGTTTTATTGTTATGTAAATTGTTACTTGTACTTTGACATCGATCCACATCAGTGTGAATCATGTGATTAAGAACTCTGAAGTATCCTATCTTTCCTTGCAAGTGAGTTATCCTTTTGTACTTTCCTCTTCAGATGAATTACATGGGCTTGCTATGGGTAGGAACATTGTGAAGAACCTTTTCATGGCTGGTGAGAAAGGATTCTCCGACAATTTGAACCATGCTGTTCCAGAATTTAAGGAGCCGATATATGATATGAATGAGCTTAGATCAATTGCGCCCACTGACCACAAGCAGCAATTCGATGTCAGATCAGTGATTGCTCGCATTGTCGATGGTAGCGAATTCGATGAATTCAAGAAATTGTATGGCACTGTGAGGACATTCAACTGTCATTCATTCAAAGCTAATTGGTATTGGTTCCTAATTTTATCTAGTTTCTTATTTCTCATTTTTTTTTTGTCCTTGCAGACTCTCGTAACAGGATTCGCTAGAATATTTGGGCAACCTGTTGGAATTCTTGGAAACAATGGGATACTGTTCAATGAATCCGCTCTGAAGGGAGCCCATTTTATCGAGCTTTGCGCTCAACGCAACATCCCTTTAGTTTTTCTCCAAAACATTACTGGATTTATGGTAAGCATGCCTATTCTTTTAGTTACGTAATCTCTGTAATTCCGAAGGTTGTTATTTGTCTCAAGTTTCTAAGTTCACCGCTCTATATTTATCGTAACAGGTAGGCTCAAGAGCAGAGGCAAATGGTATTGCCAAGGCTGGAGCAAAAATGGTGATGGCAGTTTCTTGTGCAAAGGTACAAAACTACAAATACCAACGTATACTTTGATATGTGAGATCCCACCATTCTCGGCATGCACTTTGGTTACATGCCTCGGTGTACGTAATTGTTGAACAAATACTTGCTCAAGGGTTCACTCCAACCGTCCAACTGCGATTTACTATGAGTAACTGGTGCTTAGACGCTTGTTGATTAATTTGGTGTTTTCCTGTGTTCTTTATTTTCACCATGTAATAGAACAGAATGTTTGGTTGCTCTAATATAATGATTCTGCAGGTGCCAAAAATTACTGTCATCGTTGGCGGAAGCTTTGGTGCGGGGAATTATGCAATGTGTGGTCGTGCATATAGTCCGAATTTCATGTTCTTCTGGCCAAATGCAAGAATATCAGTGATGGGAGGAGCACAGGTGAAGTTTTTGCTCCATTTGTTTTCGTAATCAGGAGTAGTTGCTTCTATAAACATTTTAAACCCTTCTCGTAAGCTGTCATGCATTACTTATTCAACTGTGGCGGCCATTTCGTAACTGATGCTTCGTCATTTAGGCTGCTGATGTGCTTTCTCAAGTGGAAAGAGGCAACAAGAAGAGACGAGGAATCGAGGTAAACTTGCTATAAAATTGGGGTGCTTAATTCCTTGACACCTTCGAAATTTGAAGAAAACCGTTGTATGTTCTTGGTGGCTTGGAATTTGTTTGTGCAGTGGACTGCTGAAGAAGAAGAAGCATTCAAGGCGAAGGTCGTGGAGGCATATGACAAAGAGGGCAGTCCATACTACTCTACGGCTAGACTCTGGGACGATGGCGTTATTGATCCTGCAGATACAAGGAAGATCTTAGGCCATTGCATCTCGGCTTCTATGAACTCCGCTCCTGAAGAAACCAAATATGGTGTCTTCAGAATGTAAGAAGACGAACAATGACGAATCAAAAGCTGAAGCTGAGCCTGTCACAGGAACGGGAGGGTTATCTCGATTCGAGTGCAGTTCAAGTGTCTCTCATGTAATTCTATGAAACTTCAGTGCTAATTGATCCTTTTGGATCAAGTTTCATATGTTGTTGTTCCAGTTTAACGAGGGATCATATACAGTTGATCTCTTGGTCGCCCGTTGTAGATGCAGAAATGAGACGTTCAATGTTTCTCATCTACCCTTTTGTTCTGATCCTTCTTGAACATCATTTGGTCCAATGTCTCACAGCGTAAAGACGAATTAAACATAGAAACTCATTAGTTTCGTTCAGTAACAAGCCAATGGTAACCATCAGTAAGTTTACAGAGAACTTGATCTCTCGGCCAATCAGGTTGTCAGAACTACTCAAATAGTAGCCGATAAAATTGGGGCCATTTATAATCTTGTTTTAGTACGATACCAAGGACCTCAAATGTAAAGCTGTATCCTACGGAGTAGGACAAAAGAATGATTTTGACACACGCGTATACTCGTTTCACATCTCTCCCTCTAAGAGTAGATTCTTTTGATAAGTCACATGGGGTTTATGAAAATCAATGGATAAAGACCAAAAAATTAAAATTAGAAAAAATTATAATAAATACTATTTCTTTCTCATATTAATTACAATATATATATTATTTTATACGTATGAATATAAGATTTGTTTAATGTCAAATCATGTCTGATTCTCCCGCAACATATATTAGGTTGACGTACGTAACTTACAGAAACATTGATGTTTCACGACAAATTTACAAAAAACAATGTTTGAATGTTGTTGTATGCGTGTCAAACTTTATATCGACATTCGTGCAAAGTCAAAACATTTCAATATTTTTGGGACGAAGGGAGTATTTTTTTAGTCACATATTAATTGTAACATGTTGATCTTTGCATGGATTTTAGTGGTGAAAGATTTTTTACTTTTTTTATGATGAAGTTTATTACAACAATTGAAAAAAAAAATTAAAGGATTTATTATAACAGATAGATGAGATTAATTTGATTTCTTTTAATAAATAAAAGGTTGATTTTGACACACGCGTATACTCGTTTCACATCGCTTCCTCGAACAATGCATTCTTTTGATAAATTACACGCGGTTTATGAAAATCAATGGATAAAGACAGACAAATTTCAAAAAATAAAAAGGGCCTCATTTCGTGGAAACTAAACTGGACAAACATTACATTATCAACCACCCTGGATTGATACCGAGGTATATGACTCAACTTTGTTTTTTTAAGAAACTTCCCATATTCCAATTCGTCCCCATCGCAGATCAAAGGAAAAAGATGGCAGGAGCATTTTGCGGCTGCACGTCACCGTCGCCGCCGCCTCCTTTCCTCTCAACAAGCCATGATCACCGATTCAACGCCTTCCCATATCATGGATCTTCATCATCATCGTCTTGTAATGTTCTCTGTCTCAACAACAATAGCAGTTTCGGACTCGGCGCTGATCTCAAGAAAAGGCACCAAACCTTCCCATCTCTCAAGTATTCGACGATTTCGTGCGGGCGCAACCCCAGACGTAAGCATTCCTTCTCCGTCATCATTTATAACGTCCATGATAACAACCCAGATAATGTAAGGAAGTCAATTGCAAACATTTTCACCTTTGGTGATGAACTGTTTTCTAATCCCTCGAGGAAATAAAAGTCCAATTTTTTTTGTTGAGAAAAGATTATTTATTATTGAGTCAACTGTGATAAATAATCCTTTGTAAAGATTGCATTTATAACGATGAGGATTTGTTATATTCAATCATAATTTCATGTTAGTTATTTATGATGTGCAGATGCTGCAGTGACATCAACGTCATGGGACGCTATGGTCTTGAGAAGCGAGTGTACCGTGTTGGTCGAGTTCTATGCGAGTTGGTGCGGCCCGTGCAAAATGGTTCATCGGATCATGGACGAGATAGCGGAAGAATACGGGACCGAACTCAGGTGCCTCGTGCTTCATGCTGATCGTGACATGGATGTTGCTGATAGCTATGAGGTGAAAGTTGTGCCTGTGGTGTTGATTTTCAAGGATGGCGAGAAGAGGGGTTCGATCACTGGCACCATGCCGAAGGAGTTCTACCTGGATGCTGTCGACAAGGCCTTGATCGCATGATTTCTTACATGACCGCCAAATGAAAGCCACCAGTAGATGTTCATCATGGAAAGGGGATTGGAACTTCAAATCGCCTTGCGCTTCGGTGTTCACTGGTGTTCTTGAAGACTCGCCTGCAGCAGTAGAATAATTCTTCTGGGGCAACAATGTAGAGGAAAAATGAGCTCCTTGTTTTCTTCATAGATGAATATGTTACAAGTAATTTCGACTTGCTGAGTTGCGATTGTAAGAGATCTAGAAACATATATGTACGAAAGAATAGCATCTTAATACAAACAAATGTGACGCTGCTGAAGACTGATCCATGATATAGAAATTAGGCTCACAGATGTTTGAGACTGCTTCGAAGCAGCAAATTAGCTGATGAAGATCTCGGAGTCATTCATTTTTTCCGGTAGACCACGACCCTGTTAATGGCTGTGATTTGTTAGAATTGTTGAAGCCAGGTTCTGTAGCAGTTCGTTCCACGAACTGGTTCCCCAGCAAAAACTGGAACCTCTTCACTAATTAACCTCTCAGCTCAGCACCACAAGACGGTGGGAGAAATCCATGTTATAATTCGCATGTTCCCGATCAAGAGTTCTCCCTGAGACTTTCCCTGGTTGCTACAGCTCTGTGTTCAAAGTAACACAATAAATAACCCGAAAAGAAACGATTAACCAATCCCAAAGTACAATTTGCCTAAAAGGTTAGAGATCATAAGTTAGAGAGCCGGTAAGCAAACCTGCAAGCTAGCCTGATACATTCCCTCTCTATAATTCCAATCGGGTGTCCTCCATTATCTGGACCATGACCGGTAACAACAGGTAGTTCATTCAGCCCATATCTAGTCATCATTTTATCAGCAGCAAGAAGATCCATGGAAGGAGTTACCATCCCTCGCAAACGACACTTCTCGCCATCTAAAGAACGCATATCGGCGACTGACAGCTCCTGTGATGGGAGAAACAAGGAAAAACTTTAAATACCAAAATCTGCAGTTGCCAATATCTAAGCATATGAATGAAAGCCGTATGCTGCCTAAACATACTCACAAGAATCGCAAAGCTATTGCTAACAGGAAAAAGACAATCACAAGGGACTCCTGAAACGTGAAACAAGCAAGGGACTTTCACTGGTGCATTTTTATTGTTTCAACATTCTATAGCCAAGCAGGAGCAATGATCCTCATTATCTCAGTAACATTAATCTTGTAAAAGACCAAGCAGAGATGAAAAACCCATACGCAATGTCTCCTGCTCCTTGCTTTGGGTCCTTCGCTAAACTGTTGAATGTCCGTCAACAATAGGAATCCAATCAGAAGATTTTCATCATCAACCATGAGAGCGCAGGATTGCTTCTCGGCAAGCATGAGAGTCACAGCATCAATTAGCAAGGTGCTGTCATGAACAGTCACGTATCTCATCCTCATAGCCTCTGAAACAGAAATCCTCCTCTGTAAGTCTTGAGCTTTATAATCAGAGTCATCTAGACAAAGAGAGCTCTCGACTTCACAGAGATTGGTTGCGGTCGATGTCTTCATTGGAAGAGTACTGGAAAGTACGGGACCAGGAAATAGAGTAGATGCCTCAACTTGTTTTCCGTCATTGGAAATTTCTTCGAGTTGCTTATAATCTCTGGTGCCCATTCTCCTTGTCTGTGAAGATGTAATCCAAGAAGACAATCCTACTGCTCCAAGAAGAGGCAAGACGATCCTGTAGTCTTGGGTTAGTTCGAATAGAAGCAGAACTGATGTGAGAGGCACCTGGCACACTCCTGCAAGAGTAGCAGCCATGCCAACCTGCATTAGAAGGCATAAATACAATTAAGGGGAAAACATAAAAGAAAAGATTAAAGATCCAATTTCATACAGGGGAAAAATCACCAAGCTGACACAAAACACATCATATTCATTCCCCTCCTGGCAACTGCAAGTGCTGGGTACTTGGTAGAAAATTTATTATTTATATCCACGAGGCCACAAAGTCTATACAACAAGCGACAAGTAGAAAAACAAACTACAACGAAAAATGTTGATCACTGTAAGTTAATGAATTAAGTTGGACAGCGTGTATTTTCTTTTTCAGCATGCTTCATACAGGCAGGGAAACTCTGGCATGTTTCCATTTGTTGAAGCAAAATGGAGAGATTAAGAGATCATTACCAATCCATATGCTTGTGGAGAAGCCACTTCGATAAACGAAAGATCAACAAGCGGGTGAGATTGTGCAGCTGACATGGCAATGAATTTTCCATAGGCCATGCCTGTAGCAGCACCAATGAAAAGCGAGGGGGCATAATAACCTCCCACTAAACCAGAGGCCCGGCATAAGGATGTAGCAAGGATTTTCATTACTACCAATTGCAATAACAGGTTAGCAGACAGCCCAGCCACCAACGGTCGAGATTCCAACAAAATGTCAACATTTTCAAAACCCCAGTAAAGAATTTCAGGATATGCCAACGCTAAAAGCCCAACAAAAACTCCACCAAACACAGGAAACACTGATCTTGGTATTCCACCAGTTGTCTGAATCCTTTCACAAGTGGCCACCATGTAAGATGTGCTCCTAGACAAGGCCAAAGAAACCAACCCGCATATGATACCCAGCAGAAGGTAAAGCGGAAGCTCTGCAACATACCAAAGCTAGCCTAAATGCATGTCAGAAGTTAGATAATCTCAATTGAATCTGCAAGAAGGATGTCAGGAAATACAATTTTCAAACAAAGGAGCTCTCAGCATGCCACAAATAGGTAGATACCAAGTAAAAGCATTATATAAACTGGTACAGGATTCTATAAAATAGCAATAAGCATGCACTCGACACTAAGCAATATAGCAAAATATATGAGGAATTACCACTAGGTGAGCGGAAGTCGTAGTCTGGAACCTTGAATGCTGGCTCAGAACCAAGACCAACTTGTGACAACACTGAAGCAATTACAGCACTTAGAATAACCATGGAGGTTGTATTAGTAAGAGATGCAGAGGAATCTGCAGGGAATGGCCATAACACCGACTCCACTCCAAAGAAACAGCCAGCAACCGCAGCATTAAACCCTGTGAACAAGAATCCGTCATGATATGATGCCATATAATTAAGGATGGTCCAAATAAAATATTGCCAGTCTTTTGAATATATGAGCAGGAAGATTATAACTGAATTTTTGCGCAGGAAGATTATAACAGCAAGAAAGTAACATATAACATAATTCAGTATTTTCTGTATGTAAAACTGCAAAATGCATAAATGCCGATGAATATAACAAAAGAATCTAACCAGAAGAAATTCCAGCAGCTGATCCAGCAGCAGTGAGAGATACCTTTCTCTCGCCCCTTTTATCAAACACCGTACCAACGCCTTTAGCAATGGAAGAACCGATCTCTACGCTAGGTCCTTCTGGACCCAAGGAATTTCCAGTTCCAAGTGTGACACATGCAGCCAGAGACTTCAATAAAGGCTTAAGCACAGCCCTTAATCGGATAAAGGACATTTCAGTTGCTGGGCCTTCTAAAGCCTCTCGGACCACATTCAAGCAACTGACAAGAAAACCACCACAAACTGGTACAAATATTGTTCGCTCCCATGTATCTTCTAGGGGCTGCCCCCTCAACCATGATGCACCCCGAGATGGAATCCCATCCCAGAAGAAATCGCGTATCTCATGTACCTGCATTGCTTGTAACATGAGTTGCTTGTCACCAAGCTAAGTTCAAAAGCTATTAACAAATAGATAAGGAACTAAAGATGCCAAAGCAAACTACTGATAGCAAAGACCTAAACATTTAACCCAACTGAACATTGAGACTTTAAGTGATGGCATCCTAGGCTAAGAGGTCATTAAACGTCGAAAGAACCGGTATTTATTGAATAATCATAAGCACCAAAGCAAATTGCCAAGCACAGTCTTCTATGTACTCTCCGCGCCAAATTGCCAAATTTGACAGCGCACATATTTTATTACGCTATACCGACGAATGATAGAGTGATTAAGCGGGAAGAGAATGTGCCAAAGAGTGCGATCACACAAGCAAATCAAAAAGTTGGAGCCTTTTCTAATAAGTAGCTCGGATCCATTGTTCCCCACCTTTTAGTTATGTCCTACAGCGCTACACAACACGATATCCCAACAGCAGACATACTTCATCCCCTTGCCATTGAGACACTACAATGATGTTTTCCACAATTTCGGTAGAATCTTAACGCGTAATAAACAACAATACATCGAATTCAAATTCTTGCACCCAACGACAATTGAACACCGTTGTTGTAATGGCCAGGCAAAAGTGTCACTTGGTACAACCTTTTAGTAATGGTGGGCAATGATAAGTCCAGTTTTATTTTTTTTAAAAATAAATAAATGGTGAAGATTGATTGACAGTATATAGTTGGATCCGTTCCTAAAATTAACGGGCATCTTATATTATTTCGGAACAAATCTTTCTTTCAGAAATTATGCATCAGAGTATATGTATTGATCATAGGTTTAATTCTTAGTTAGCAAGCAAAGGCTATCGACATCGCTCTCCGCATTCGGTAGATTGAGCATATTCTTTCATTCACCGCAATTCACATCATCCCAAACACGATGATAACTAGCACACGCACCGCATTGTTGAAAAGCACGACGCCGATCCCAGTCAACACTCCGATCAAGCACGCCGCGACAACCGCTCCGCCGCCTTCCGGCAAACTCTCCTCCACCGCCTCCGCAACCCTTGCCACCACCGCATCCTCTCCCTCCTCCTCCTCCTCCACAGATTGAAACCCCTCTCCGCCGTCCGCCCCTCGAGGAGGCACCGCGGATAAGCCAGAATCGGATTTGAATGAACGGCGAGGATTGAAGGTGGAGTGAGGATGAAGATGAGTGGTGGAGATGGAATGATTGAAGAGGGAGGGTTTAAGGAAGTGATTGAAGCAGAGTGTGATTGCTGATGAAGCCATGGCCGCCGGCGAGAACGGAGCGCCGGAGGCGGCGGGGGAGGAGCCGGTGTGGGTGTGGGGTGGATATGAGGGAGATGTTTCAAATGACGGATGATGTTACATGAAATATTTACAGAACTTATGAACCTTCTAGTCTACGAATTGAGCATTCTCTCTCGTTTTATAATATAAATAATTATTTGATTTAATATATAGATTTATATATTTATTGAATTTATGTAAATTTGATGGAATTTTTTTATATATATAATAAGATGTGTTGCAGCAATGGTGAGAGAAAATAATGAATGTATTATAACATATGATGATTATTTTGATATTATTTTTTATGTAAAAAGATTATTAAATATGATATGTTATATATATTTTAGGATGACCCAAATAGACAAATGTTTATATTATGAAACGGATACGTCCAAATAATACACACTCCCTCCATCCAATAATATAAGCAATACTTATCTGTTCGGACCGTCCCAAAATATATGCAACATCCCTTATTTAGTAATCTTTTCATTTAAAAATTATTAACAAAACAATCACCATCTGCTTCAATACTCTTCACTATTTTATTTCACAACTGTCATAATAAACTCCACTATATATTATTAAAAAAATATTCTTTCGTCATCAAATTTCATAAAATTCAACACACACATGAATATGCATACTAAATCAACCGGTTGTCTATATTACAGGACGGAGGGAGTATAACATTTTGATTTTTCATAATATTTACTTCTTTCATTCCATAATACTATAGAAAAGGTGTTGACCCGGCACACGGATTTATGTGTGTGTTAAAGTTTTATGAAATTCAGTGAAGAAAGAATATTTTTTGGTGATAGTTGGATTTACTGTATTAATTATGAGAAAAGATAATGAGTATACGGTGAGGATGTTCATTAGTTCGATTTTTCGTCGGTTTCGACTTTGAAGCTAAAAACTATAACCTTATCGATTAATAATCGGTTATAATTTTCAAAAGTATAACTGTTTAATAATCAGTTTCGATTTCTTAGATGGTTACGGTTAAACGGTTATTCGATTTTTTAACAGCTTATGGTTAAATCGATTTGATAAAAGGTTAGAACAAATTGATTAAAATTGTTGATAAATGATAGTTACTTGGTTTATAATTGATTAATCGCATTAAAAATCAAAAAAATTAATACAAAAATGACTTAATATGCTCAATATTTTTAGTCGGTTATAATCAGTTATGATAGATTTGATGAATATATGTACGCTATTCGATTAAATGGAATAGTTATGCGGTTAAACGGTTATGGTTATGCGGTTAAATAGTTATGGTTATATGGTTAGCCTAATCGGTTATACGATTTGTTAATTGGTTAATCGATGATTAAAGGATTAAAAATTGGAACCGAACTGATTAAATATTCCGTTCCATTTTCAAAACCAAAACTGAACCGTTTAATGAATCGGTTAATCGATTTTTGTTTATACGGTTCGATTTTGATTTGTTAAACGGTTTTGTAACCGTTTTAATATCCTTTGTATACTGTAACAGATGATGATTGTTTTCGTATTTTTTATGTGAAAATGTTACTAAATATGATATGTTGCACTTGCTTTGGGACGTCCCAAATAGACAAATGTTGCTTATATTATGAAACAAATGAAGTAACACATATTTTGAAAAGATTTGTTTTTTTGTTCCTAACGATGTGACAAAATTAAACCTACCTAGGTTGGGGATTTTTATCCCGTCCCTAAGCAGTCCCCAGTTCGGATAAAATGGTGAGGGTTGTGTGTTAGATAACCGACAGTCAACACGTAAAAAGTCCTGTTGGATCTCTCAACATGAATATGACGATTTCTGAAAATTTCCTTTGGGCGTACCTCAGCAACGACGTGTTGCACGGTCTGAGTGCTTCGAAAAATGAGCAAAAACCGCTACATTGACGTCCGGATGTAGTGAAAAATGAGTAAGGGTTCCAGCATCGCGGACGGATGCGATTAAAGAAGTTAGTCCAGAAAAATAGAGTTCGTTTAGCTGGTTGGAACATTGGGATCTTGAATGAAAAACTTTTAGAGGTAGTAGAACAATGGTTAAAAGGGGGATTCATATCGTTTGCTTACACGAAACGAAGTGGATCAGAAATAAGGCTAAACTTATTCAAAGTACGGGGTTCAAGATATGGTATTGTGCACAAAGTCGGAGTAGGAATGGAGTTGGTATAATTATGCGTAAAGGATTGGTAGAAAATATGGTTAGTATCAAGTATTGAAGAGATAAGGTGATTTCTATTAAGGTGTTGATTGGGAAGGAAGGGATTAATATGATAAGTGCTTATGCCCCGCAAGTAGGTCTTGGAGAATATGTTAAGGTCCAGGTTTGGAAAGACATGGATGAAGTAGTACAGTCGATCCCTTAGAGGAAAAAAGTCTTTATTGGTGGGGATCAAAATGGACATATCGGTGAGGAGAAGGATGATTGCTCAGAGATTCATGGAGGATTTGGTTTTGGTGAGAGAAATATAGAAGGGAGAAATATATTTGATTTTTCTGTGACATATGACTTTTTGGTTACAAATAAATTCTTTAAAAAGCATGAGGAGCAATTGATAACCTTTAACAGTGGTTTATGCAAGTCTCAGATTGATTATTTTCTTATAAGGCGAAGAGATCTGAAGGATTACAAGGACTGTAAGGTTATCCTAGGAAAATGTTTGACCACTCAGCATTGTTTGTTAGTTATAAATGTATTTCTGTTTCAAATAGAAAAGAAGAAGAAAACAAAATATAATTTCATAAGGACAAAATGGTGGAAGTTAAAAGGAGATGAACAAAAAAATTTCAAAGAGATGTTGTTGAGAGAAGGTTCATGGATATTTGACGGGAGTGCATGTGAGATGTGGGATGCGATGACTGATTGTATCCGATGTGTAGCGAATGAGACATTAGGACAATTTAAGGGCCAATCACCGTTGGATAAAGAGGGATGGTGGTGGAGTACAGAGATTCAAGATAAGATACAATATAAAAAAGAATGTTACAAGTCTCTATTTAAATGTCATAGTGATGAAAATTTGGAGAAGTATAGACGCGCAAAAAAGAAGCTAAATATGCTGTGAGCGATGCTAAGAATAAATCGTATGAGAAGTTGTATGAAAGACTAAACATAAAAGAGTGGGAAAAAGAAGTCTTTAAGTTACCTAGATCAAAAGACAGAAGAACTAAGGATATAGGTCAGGTAAAGTGTGTTAAGGACGATACCGAGCATATTCTTACGGCTGATGAGGATATTAAGGAAAGACGGAGAGAGTATTTTGACAAACTCTTTAATTGCACAAGGGAAGTTTCCTTGAATGAAACAAGTGAAAATGTAGATGTGACGATGAACCGATGTTACTCATCGCATTAGGACAGAGGAAGTTAAGGAGGTTTTAAAGCGGATGGGCTCAAGAAAGTCTGTGGGTCCAAATGAAATCCCGATCGAAGCTTGGAAATGCCTTGGGATAGAAGGAGTTAATTGATTGATAAAACTCTTTAATAGAATTTTGTTAAATAAGAAGGAAGTTATGAGTAAGTATATCGAGATTGTGAAAAACATATATGAAAAATCTGCTACATGTGTGCGAACCCATGTTGGTGAAACGATTACTTTTCCTATTAAGGGGTATTTACATTAAGGATCAGCTTTGAGCCCATGTCTTTTCGCCTTAGTATTGGATGATCTCACTAGGCATATAGCAAATGAAGTACCATGATTTTTACATTTCGCTGATGATATTGTTCTAGTAGACGATACGAAAGAAGGGATGAATGAAAAACTTGAGATTTGGAGGGAGACGTTGGAAATTAAGGGGTTAAGGATTAGTAGAACCAAAACAGAAGATATTGAATGTGTCTTTAATAAGAGTAGTCAAACAAATAGTGCGAATGTATTGTTGGGGATAGAGCCTCTTCCTAAAACGGATTCTTTCAAATATTTAGGTTCGATGCTACATAAGAATGAAGGAATTGATAATATTGATCATAGAATTAAAACAGGTTGGCTGAAATGGAAGGGCGCTTCAGGGGTGTTATGTGATCCTAAAATACCTACCAAATTAAAAGGAAAGTTTTACAAGACAGTTATTCGACCAGCGATGCTGTATAGGTCAGAATGTTGGACAATTAAGTGACAGCATGTACCGAAGATGAGCGCAAACGAGATAAAAATGTTAAAATGGATGTGTTGACATACAAGAATAGATAGAATACGAAATGAAATTATCAGATAGAAAATTGATGTGGCTCTAATAGAAGATAAGATGAGGGAGTCACGACTAAGATGGTATGATCATATGAAACGCAAGCCAGTCACAATTTCTGTTAGAAGATGTAAAACTTGGGCGTTGTCACATGTCAAGAGAGGACGAGAAAGACCTAAAAAGACCATGAGAAAAATCTTAAAGTATGATATGACCTATCATAATCTTACAGAAGATGATGTACATGACAGATTGGAATGACGTCGTCGTATTC
>JAOVYX010020170.1:0-17429 GCA_035668315.1 Drosera spatulata
GCAATTTAGACAATTTAAAGGGAATAAAAACAAACGTTTAGAATAACGAAATGATGTGTGATTTCATACACATCATGGGAGTGTCATGCGGGGTGTCAGTGGCGGTGTTCGAGTACTTGCATCCCCTCCCTGGAAGGCAGCGAGCGTGGTAGAGAGGTATCAGTTGGGGTTCTTGGTGGCGCCGTTTCTATGTAATTTTGGCGAATCTGTTCTTGTTTGTTCCCATGACCATTCAGTTGATTCCCTTCGATCATCTTTGATTTACTTTATTTGAACTCATGATTGATTTTTTGCTTTGGTTTTGGCTTTGGATTATAGAATAGGAATTTTTGTAAGTTTTAGGTAAATAGTTCTTAGAGAGAGAAGTGAAGAAGTTGGTATTTACTGTCAAATTCATTCGTGCATAATATAAAGTATACTTGCCGGAACAACATGTCATTCTAAAGCTTCTGGAGCCAAATCAGGACCTAAAGAACTCGATATCCTCATGCTCGAAAGGTGACGACAAACTTTCCTTTAACGCTCTTCTATTCTTTTTCGCCTTTTGTTTTCTCTATATTGATATTTTTTTTTCTCAATTACTCTAACTCTACAAGGTATGGTGATTTGTCATCAGTTGTCTTCTTGTGTGATCGCAGGTATTACTAAGTTGGGTCAAGAACTCACAACCTAAACCCACCACTAAGTACCTGAGCTCTCAAGCCCTGGCCTCTTACCCGTTTTTAACCCGAACAGTTTCAGTCTCTAGGTAGATATCAATACTTGGTTCACGACTTTTTTCCCATTGCAGGATTATCAAACCTAGACTGGTTTGAAATTGCAAGCAATCTAGATGGGTTTGAAATTGCTGGTTTTGAAAGAACATGATGTTTTTGTAGTGACATCGAAAGGTTCTACATTTGACAAATATTTTTTCTTGCCATTGGACTCAAATTATTAGGGCAGACGTCCATTCTGAACCTAGTATGCAGAAAGGTCAGACGAGCGATAAAGGAGTGTTGCAGGATAAAGGAGTGTTGCAGCATCTGTACTACAGAGTCTTGAGACTCATGACTTATTTTTGACACCTGAACTACTACATATTTTTTTTCCTTAGGACAGCAGTAGCATACAACAGGAATTATCATGAGTAGATGGTTTGTTGTGTGTTGTAGAACTTTCTGTTATGTTGCTCATAATGCTTATTACTCTTTTTCATGCATTGTTAGACATTTTTGAATTTTCAACTAGAGTTTCATTACTGTGTTTTTTATACCAGATGGATGTGTCATTTGCCGTGATATCCTACATCTTGGCTATAATATATGGTAAAAGATTATTTTGGAGAGTTTTAATATTAGTAGTCAGATTTTGATTTCTTTGAGGAGTTTGTTTTGGCTTTGTGAGATCAGATAGTAAAGTTATGTTTATTAATTGAAGTGGCACATTGCATTTCATTCTGCAATTGACTTTACAAATTTCATCGTGTTTTTGTGCAATTGGTTTGTTTCGACCAGAGTGTTTGGTCTGATGTCGTAAACAAACTTCAGGCCTACCATTGCATATGGAGCTCATTACAGTTTCTATAGTTCTATCATCAAATTAATACATTGCTCTTTAACTCGTTGCTAAATCATTACATCCTCCATATGAATAACATATACTCCTTTAAAGCCTGTTCCATGGCAATCTTATTCAGATCACTATATACCCCTCTCAGCTCTTCCTGTGCTTTAAGTAGGTTAGTTTCAGTCACCTGCACTCTTTCAGGAATATTAGCATAGCATTCATTGTGTGGCTTCTTAAAGCAAAGCCTTTAATCCTCCTAGCTTCCTCATGATTCTGAACAATGGAACCCCTTCATGTTCAGCTGACCATTCATTTCTAGCAATAGCAAGGAAACTCTCATTCAAGGTCCATACATTCAGCAATCTGAATGGCAAACTTCTATGCTGTGATACATTCAACTGAATAAGGATAGTAGAATGATCCATTACTCCTAGTTCATAGTAAAATGCTTCAGTCTGATCAAACAAATCAAGCCATTCCTGATTAGCCAAGGCCCTATCCTACTTAATTCTCATCCAATTTCTCTCATTTTGATTGCTACACCATGTGTGGAAGACCCTTGCGCCTCTTTATAAATCATAGAATTTACAATGAATAGTCTAGAGGGGGATGAATAGGTTATTAAAAAATTTTGCACAGTTCAGTACAACCTGGTCTTGACTAGTATGCACTTAACCTTATATAAACTTGCAGAATGAATCTGCAGTAAAGACAATAGTATATCAAGCTTGTCTCTTGTGTATCCTGAATTGTTTTCTAGCATTTTTAAGTATAGAATGAAAAGCAATAAGGACACAAGGTTTTTATATTGGTTCAGACAATCGTTGTCAAATGATCAACGAAGGCTTAGTCCAGTCTTTCCTTGATAACCGACATGGTCTGACCAAGAGATGAGTTTGCTATCTTTTTGTTTGTGGCTTACAAGACAACCCCTTATAAGTACAAAACTTGCTAAAGGTAGAACTTAAATCGTTGCACAGATCTTTTCCAAAAGCTCTGCTGCAGATGTTGTTTTTGATGCAGACTAGTGAACTCTTTTCCTCAAATCTTTTTTCACAGCTCTCGAGAACGAGTACATAACACTTGAGAGATTTTTCTTGCTTGCAAATGAAATCCACAATCATCGTCAACCTTCTCTGAGCTTGATCAATCCCCTTTTATAGATTTAGGGAATTAGAACCCGTGATTGTACTGTTCTGATGTTGACAGCTGGTTGTTTGTCCCCTGTGCAAATCTTCAATGATGTTGACAGGCCTTCTCACAACAATCATCAACCTCGTACAAATTTTTGAACCTCAAATCTTCGATATGACCGTTACTCAGATCCTAGTCCATTCACCAATTAGTCTGTTTTACTTCCAGTCTGCTGCGCTTTTGCCTTTGTTATAAGGCAGCCCTGCTGCACCCAGTTTCCTACATTGTGATGTGACCTGTTCCCGAGGCTTCGATCCTAAATCCTAAAGTGTTTGTGGCCTTTTGCTGTCCATGTTTGTCTCACTTGTTTATCCAGAACCTTCTGTAGTAGTCTGCATTCGGGTGATTCACATTGACCTTCCAACTATGATCTGCTGCTCTGTTGCATACTTTCCTAAACTGCAGCTCACTATCCTAGTTTTCAATCTAAATAACTAACTACATGCATGTTCTACTCTAAAAAAAATTTCATCAATTTCTATACACTGGAGAGATTGTACATCCCTAACACTCTTATATCTTCTACACCACAACTCATAAGACAGTTCACCATAGCAGTGCAAGGCTCTATCTGAATATCCTCATGTCCAATCTTCTCCTCCATTCTAATGAATGCATTAAAATCGCCAACCATGAGCCAAGGAAGACTACAGGTTGTGCTAAACTTAATCAAATCAGCCCACAATTTCTCCCTATGAGTCCTTGTATTCCAGGCATAAATAAAGGAGACTGGCATCCTCCTACTAGATCCCAGATTTTCTATTTCGCAACGTAAAACTTGATCACAACCATCTAAGCACCTCACATCCCATTGTATAGGGTCTCATCCCACCCATAATCTTCCATTGCTAGCATACTGGTAGTTATTCACCACCTTTCAGTTATGAGAAATAGCTTTAAAAGCCTTATTGAACTTACTGCTTTTAACACGAATCTCCAACAAACATATCAAAGAAACCTTATTTTGCAATAAAAAATGCCTGACTGCCAATTGCTTGTCAGACTTATTAACTCCCCTCACATTTCAGACACAAAACATCAAGTCAAAAGCCCTTTAAAGGGGCTAAAATAGCAACTACCTGAGTCATAATCTTTTTATCCTTGACAGTATCCTCCTTTTCCCCTTGCCTCGCAAGAGAGTCCTGTTCAGGTTCCAGAGAAGCAGCTCTAGGCAAATTAGGCCCACGATCATTATTACCAAGGTTCATTCCTGTGAGTTTTTCTCTTCAGTCCAAGCCTTCTGTTTTGGAGGAGCAGCTTGACAAGAATGTAGGACTGGAGTAGTAATAGCATCCACCTTTTTAGGCATCCAGATTTTCCTAGCAGGAGCTCTACATTCATCCACCTTGTGACCTCATCTAACACATCGCTTGCATCTAGTAGGGTAGAATTCATAGTGAACCTGTTGATGAGCCTTCTCACTATTTGGTCCAATGAAACTGAAGGATTCCACAGGATCTAAGGACACATTCACTTCAACCAATATTTGAGGATAGGAAATTCTGCTCTTTGTTGCTGCCATGTGATCTGTGCATAATGGCTTACTAACCTTCCCAGCTAACTTTCCAAGGGCAGATTTACTCCAGAATTGCAAGTCAAGCCCTGAAAATTGAATTCATATTAGAACTTTCTCAAGCATTTGTTTATCATGGGAGAACATAGGTTGTCATTCCTTAAGTACAAGTAAGGAACCATGTTACATTCATAACCATATCTCTGTCACTCACAGATTGAAATCTGAATATTTAATATCCTTGTTCATGGAGCATGATCTCAGGCACCTGTTGGGTCTTCCACTGTGAAACCACAAAATTTCTCATGGCAGAAAATTGAATATTGTCTCCCAATGTATATCCAAAGCACATCTCCAATACTGCCTCTGATCCAGGACATCATTTAATTTAATGACGACCTCCTCATCCCTATTTTCCTCATGTTCTAACTTTATATCCTTTTCAAAATTCTTATTTCTCAACATGGACTCCTGACTAGCAACAGAAGTAGGCTTATTCGCAATCATGTCAGCATATGAACAAGTAGGTGATCTGGTTTTCTCAGCCTCATCTGCCCAACTTAATCTAGTCAATTGAACAACAATATCCATCACTCACTTTGATTCCTCAAGGGCCAGTGTATTCTAATAGGAATACGTAATCCCTCCAATTATATAGAAATTGATGAACAAAGCTTAGGAGAATAACCATGATGTAGTTAGTGTGCTTAGACTAGAAATCAGGTTAGTAATCCGCAGTCTAGGTTTGATGCGGAATAGCAAACGGCCACAGATGGAAAGCATTGTGGGCCACCAGATGTAGACAACTACTAGGTAATTTCAGCAAGCCAGGTAAGTCATACATAGACAGCAAAAGACCTGCAAATACTTCAGGATCTAGGATCAATCTTGTTGACAAGGACCAACACAGCAATGCAGAAAAGGTTGCAGCAGTATTGAGTGCAAACGAGGTTGTAGCAGTGATCGGGTGTAGACGAGGTCTCAACAGTGTCTCAACGGTGCTGGGTGCAGACTAAGTTGCAGCAAACTGAGTGCAGCAGAGCTGATTGCAAAGTTGAATAAGGATCAAAGGATAGTCAAATCAAAGATTTGAGATATAGAGAATTTGTACTAGGATCAGAAAGGTTGAAGTAGATCTGACAACGTCAGTGATGGGGTCACTGTGAGCAAACAGACAAAACTGTTAACATCTGAACAGTACAGTCACGGGTTCTCATTTCCTCAGTCTATAAAAGGAGATCAAAGGAGCTCAAAGAACAACGAATGAAGAACGATTGAACGTACAAGAACAAACGAAAAATCTGAATTCATTGTGTAAGTTGTCCAAGTGAGCTGAATCGAAGAAATAGGAAGAAGGGAGTCACTAGTCTGCTCTGAAGAACAAGAAGCTGCAGCAGAGTCCAAGAAAGGATCTGTGCAAGGATCTGGGTTCTTCGTCTTTAGCAAGCTGTAGTATTGTAAAGGGGTTCTCTTGTAAGTCAGAAACAAGAAGATAGTAAACTCACCTCTTGGGTTGACTATAGTGCTCACCAAGGGAAGACTGGACTAAGCTCTCGTTGATCAGTTGATAGCGAGTATCTGAACCAATATAAAATCTTGTGTTCTTATTTTTCTTTACATTGCTTTACATATTAGAACTATTAGAAATCGATCAAGGAGTGCAAAGAGACAAGCTTTCAAAAGCGTAGGTCTTTACAGCAGACACATCATGCAGTCTGTGAGATAAACTAGTATATACTAGTCAAACACTTTACTAACTTATATCAAAAATTTTAAAACAACCTATTCACCCCTCTCTAGGTTGTATCTCTAGGAATAACATATTCACATCAACATCCTTCTTCCTACTACCCTCTCCTTCCGCGGACTTACACTTCATCTCACCAGCAACAATATTCCTATCTGCTTTCAAACTCGCAGCAACCTTCATCAAAGGATCCTTCACCCCATTCACATCTCTCATCATTTCCACAAACTTATTCTTATCCTCAACAGCAACAAAATTCTGGTCTACTTTCAAACTCGCGACTACCTTCATCAATGGCTCTTTCGCCTCGTCCACATCTCTCGTCGTTTTCATCACAGACTCCTTCGAGACATTACTAGAAACCACAGGGATCCCACTCTTCACCATCGCATTCGAGTCCACATTCCCTTATTCGTATTACCATCTACAATCGCAACCCCTTTCTTGCTTCCATCATGCTCCTTACTCTTCCCTTTCTTTATCTTACGGTTCTCAGTCTTCAATTCCTGGCTCTCGCCCTTATCGGGATTGTCATTTTCCTCCAATTCTTGCTCAACTTTCCGTGGACACCCTCGTCCCATCATCAGTCAGGAAGGCGACGCCTGAGAATCGCCTCAGGTGTTTAGAGAAACCCTCTCCAACCCTTTAATTTCGATTTCCTTTCAAATTTTTTCTTCTAAAAATGATGGGATTAGAAAAGAAAAAAAATCTAATTTGAAGATGATGGGATTAGGCGACGCCTTTTTTTTTTTTTCGTTGACTTACAAACATGATAAAGGAATCACTTCTAGATTTCCTACGGAAAATCAATCCTTTTTTTTCTTTTTTTTTTCTAAATTCCTTTTTTTTCCTTTTTTATTTTATTTTTGGAATATAATATTTAACTCTCTAAAATATTAAGCCGTAATACATGATTCCTTCAAGATTAAAAATATACGTTTAATCCCTATATCATCAAATGAAATCATATTATTTTGAAATGAAATCATATTAAAAAATTCATTAAAAAATTATAACTATATTCTTTATTAGTTTTAAAAACAATTAATTTAATTTAATACAAAATATTATTTAATAAATTAATAAAAATATAATTCGTATATTTTAAAATTTATAACCATCATGTCTGGAGTTTTAGGCCCTTCCTTCCCCCACCCCATGCGGAGTGTCAAACGCCATCTGGGAAGAATTCTGTTTGTGGTCGCCAACTCTCCTGTTTTCATGTGCGAGTCGAAGTTCCTTTTTTTGTGAAAGCTCTGCCCTTTGATCCACAACCAGAAGAAGTTTCTTTGGTTAGTTCAGCGTTGCAAAGACTTTGATTTTTCAAGATCTTTGATCATGGCTACTCTGAGTTGAATTTTGTTAGGTTTTTCCACTTGTTCTGATCTGGATTTTTGTTGGTTGTCAATTTGTATATGATGGAGTTGAAAATGTTGAAATGGGTGCGAAAATGATGATAAGATTGAAATGGGTTGGGTTTGGGTACCAAAACCCGTCTAAATCCATTAATAAATGTTTGGGGATCCCAAAGTCGAATTGAAACCCGGCAAAAGAGAGGTTTCTCCGTGTTGACTGGGTTCAGGTTCGGCTAAATTTATCAGATGTGGGTTTGTTTGCCATGCCTTTACGGTTGATGTGGCTCATCGCATGAAAATGCTATTCGTTTTGAGGCCGCTGTCGATGGTCGTGTTTTGGATCCTTATAAGCCCATGTCTTCCCCACCCGTTAGTTGGAACTTTGTGGGCTGTTCTTTTATTTCAGTTTTAGCTTCAGTTTCATTAGAAGACTGTTTCGTTGTAAAGCAATGGTTGATCTTGTGGTGTCAAAATTCATAAAGTGATGCTGTATCTTGTGTTTCCTGTTTACATATCATGTACATGGTTTATGAGCTACTGTTCTGTTGACTGAAGCGGTGACAGCTTATGTTACACTCATTTCCATGGTCTTTTGTAGTGTGCAATTTGAGTAATGGGATTTGGAACTCACTATGAACACGAATATCATGATTTGTGTCTTGACCAGTGGTGCACTAGTAGACGCTTAGGGTTAGATATAGAAAATTTGAGCAATTTCGGAAGATGCTAGATGGAAATTTACTTTTAAGTCAGAACCACATATGTTGTGACATTTGAAGGAGAAGGATTCATAGCAACCTGTTTACTCGCATCAATTTACCAGTTATCAGAGTAGGATTACTTTCCTTTGTTCTGTTCCAATCTTATCTCTGATTTTTTTTCTTTCTGGTAAGCACTGTAGTGTATCATCTGTGCTATGAATTGGTTGATTTAGTTATGAGCCCTGATGAAAAGCAGTAGAGGGAGTCTTCAAAAAAAACATGAAAAATACATAATAAAAGAGGATACGAGCATGTCCACCGTCCAGAATGGATGAAAATAATTCATTTGGGTCATGCTCATTATATTTGGTGGGAGTTTAAGAGCCAATTTTTCAATGTGCCAGTCAAAATTTTGATTTTTAAGAACTTATTTTCAAGAAGCTTCCTTCATCTGATTTACCGTCAGAACCCTCAAACTTGGTCATAGTTACTGTGATTTCCTTCCTTATTACATCGAACTCGCAACGATTCTACTTTATCTACTCCCTTTTATATTGTAATTTGGAACCCTTCAAAAATTATCATTGATGAACAGGCTGCTGAATGCTCGAATACTGGTGATTGCTTGCAGAACTGATGTTCGAGACTTGTAGGTTACTTTGAATATCTGCTAGGATCCTGGCTTGGTGGTTGAAGTTGAGGAGAAAATGGTTCAGAAACTAGAAGCCATAAAAGGCGGCGGAGGCTCGATTAAGGTGGGAACTGTTGGTACAATCAGCTCCTTAATGATGCGAGAGTTGGATTCAGTGGGTTCAAATTCTCGACCACATCTGCTGTCAAGGTTTGGTTCTCCACAAATTCATAACCCTGTCGCTTTTGGCAGTAGTTCTTTCAAGGGAATGACAACAATGGAAGGAGCTAGCAGCAGTAACAACGGCAAGCATAAAGTTCTTGAAAAGACACTGAAGACAAGATTACAGGCTCAAGATCATATCACTATGTGTGGTGCTGTGACTCTAACACAGCAGAAGCAGAAAGCATCTCATGACAAAGCTAGAGATGAAAGCAAGAGTATGAACTGGAGGAGCCCCGAAATTCCAAAATACAAAAGAACTCATAATATCCCAATGCTTGTTGCAGAAGACATGGCTTTGGATAAGACGCCTAACAGAGAGAAACATGTCAAGAAAGGTTACAATGTTGTTGGTGTCGTGGACATAGGCTGTGGAAGCCCTTCTGGTTCATTAGCTAATCGGCTTAAGAAACTTGGTTTCTCAAAACTTTCCGAGACCTTTATCTAAGACTGTACAACTTCTTGCCGTCCTCTTCAAGGTTTCTGCTGCTAGGTGGTGATTCCAGTTTGGTTTTGTTAATGTCTGTGGAGATGCCTACAATAGAGCACATGTTATGTAGAAACTCGGTTCCTGGCCTTGGATTTATTGCTGATTTTTTCTTGCACTATCTCTGGAGTCTGGAGACAACAAAAAGTTGACTAAGAGTGATTGGCTTCTTCTTGCATTAAAGTTTGTATCAGGGTTACTCCGAGTGCCACATCTACTGGAGCTTTTTCGCTCGTGCTTTCTGATGAATGGTTTGGTGTTTTTGTCATGGTTAGTTTGAAGATTGATATGGTATGTTCCACAGGCGTCGTAGGTTTCAACTAAGTTGATTACATGATTCTCCATATTCTGATTATCTGGTTCTTTTAGGCGATGTATATGTCTATACATCCATTTCTGAAGCGGGTGATTTTTTGTTGACTTGATGTATTTCCTTCCGTCGACCATATATTCTGTCTAGTGGTGTGTGAATAAATTGGTTATCTTTAATAGAAACTTGTATGCTTGCTTGCCAATCGCCAGATGATATTGCATCATGTTACCTTTGTAATCTCCCGTTCGCATCCTTTATTTTGGGATTTGTTAAAATCAAAGGTAACCCAGTAAGAATGAGAACCATAAGTAAACCTACGTTTATGAAAAATGAAGAGACATTAAAACGAAAAAAAAAAGATATTACATTATCATCGTGGAATTATAAATATTGCTCTAATTTATTCAAGAGAGATAAACTTTGGAATTGTAAATATTGGTCTATTTTATTCAAGAGAGATAAACTCACATATGATCCGATACTCACGTACAAGATATTTGTCTTATCCATATAAAATAAAATCGCAAAGTGGATATGTATTTTATCTATGATGATGTAGTTATTGTTAGAAATTATGATTTGTTAGAGAAGTTAAGCGTTTGAAAAATCAAACATGTTACAATGTAACAAGAGACTTAAGTAATTCTAACATGTGTGGTATTTCAATAGTTAAATGACCAATGATTTTTGAAATCCTTAAAGTGTTAATGATGATGGTGTTACAAAGTTTTTTTGGTGTTTTATATACTCAAATGATGACAATTGGTCTTATGATGAAGTGACTAATGGTGTTTCATATACCCTCATCATGACACTTGTGTTTATGATGTGGGAGGTTATAAGAAAAACCAAAGGTCCCTTGAGTACTATAAGTAGAGGCCAAATGTGAGGATTTGCAACATAACAAATCCATCCACAACACTCACAATTTCTCCCTTCCTCCTTCTTCCTCTCTACCTCTTAGAGTACCACCTTGTTATCTTTTAGGTTTCCTACCTACGAACTATCTTTTAGAGTAATAGTATTCTGGAAGTAGGATCAACAGTAACCCATTAGCAAACTACATAGGTAGTGGGGGTAATTTAGAACTTTAAGGACAAGGATTACCCATTGTTAAGTTGTTCATTTGCTACGTGATTTGTCATACTCATACCTATTTTCGCTAACAATCTTAACATTCTGAAACAATGGATTCCGAATCACTCAAGCTCATGAACCAAGACTTTATCAAACTTGATAAATTCGAAGACAACAACTTCAGTCGTTGGCAGTCGAAGGTGATGTTTCTTCTCACAACTCTCAAGATCGCTTATGTGCTAGATCCTAAACTAACACCCATTCCCAATGATCCAATTCTAAAAGATGAAGACCTGATAGATGTTTCAGCAATCGAGAAACGCAAACAAGGGTGAAAAAAACGTGATGAGGATAAAGCCATGTGTAAAGGACATATCCTGAATACTCTCTCGGACAGACTCTATGATCTTTATTCCTCGTGAAATTTGGACCGCTTTAGTACAAAGTAATGGAGGAAGGTACCAATCACTAACTTGTCACTTCCTACATTGACTATAAGATGGTAGACAATAAATCCATGCTCGAAAAAATACATGAGTTACAAGTTGTTGTCAACAAGATGAGAGTTATTGGGATCGAACTCCTGGAGCTCTTTTAGGTTGGAGCGATAATTGCAAAACTTCCTTCCTCTTGGAAAGACTATGCCAAGAAACTAGTGCTTCAATCTATAGGACCACTCTTTGGACCAATTACAGAAACATCTTCGAATTGAGAAAGAGTCACGTAAACGTAACATGTTTCATGTGGTTCAAAGCTTTTCCTTCTTCAATTCCTTCTCCACTTCTCCCATATTCATAACTTTTCCTAATTATCCCACCATCAACACTCTCATTCTCTTCATCTTCTCTCAAATCCTTACACCATTTCCCTCAAGTCTAGTTTATGTAAAATATTACAAATTAATTTTCGGAGATGTATATGAGAAGTTATAGATTTAACGTGTCAAAAAGTCATGTTGAACAGTTTCAGAAAAGTGTTCGTCACGGTCCGTGAAGTGTGGTCACGGCTCGTTACGAACAAAACAGACACACCAACTTATTTTTTGGATTATTCACGACCCGTGATAGGGCGATAATGGGCCGTTAATGCTTGGTAAGGGGCCGTGAAGGGTTCTAACGGGCTGTTACAGGCTGCTAGTTCACTATTTCGATTCCAAAACAATTTCAAATATTCACGAATACTTCCAATGACACAAAATACATAAAATCATTATCATGGATCATTAAAAACAGCATCAAAGATCTGTCCAAAGTTTGATATCAACTCATAATATTAATATGACAGTTTTTTATGAAGTACGAATAAATATACTTAACTCCATAACATGAACAAACATTCATAAAGGAATGTATTAATATACGAATTCTATTATATTAGAGGACTTGGAGACATTGCTCGTTGTCACTTAAGGACAAGACTGAGCGTGTGCATGTGAAGAACTGTGATAAAATATAACGTTTAGATTTATTATGTGTGCGATACGTAATATTATACTGTGAGTAAAATAATATGCATTGGAATCTTTCGACGTAGTCACTAAATGTGGCTGACGTAAAATGTTGTGTGTTGTGTGCTAAATACTAAGTACTGTAGAGTGTTGTTGTGTGGTGTGTATTATACCTTATTTGTTGGTATAATGAGGGTGAATGTGTAAAAGAAGTATAAATCCATAATTGATGAGATAACTCTACGGTGAAACACAAAGAGCATTGTGTCTGTCTTTTGTGTTATGCAGTGACTTGGTGGTGACATTCTTTCATCAACCCAATGAGGTCTTTTTGGTATGAGGATATCTCATTGTTGGAGACCCTAGACTCCGGTTTGGCTGATCCCCTTTCGCGGATGTCCTTTTTGTTAAGTTAAAAAGAGTTTGCTTATGAAATTGAATAAGTCTTGCCAAGGACATAATTTAACATGAAGGGTATCTATTGTCTGCTGTTTTTGTGTGATTGATATACATGATGGTAAGTGTAACAGAGCCTTCAGTACAGTGTTGAGTGTAACAGTGCGTGAGACTTAGACTGGGGACCTGTCGTATCACAGTATCATTGTCTCAGTTTGTTTGATATGGAGGTCTTGACTATCATACCAGAAAAGATATGATGGTAGTAAATGACGTTAATAATGTGTGAAGTATCGATTGACGTATGATTTCGAGCGTTGTTACGTGGTGTTAAATGTACTTATGTGATTTAGGCGAATCATTGGTATGCTTGTGATGGTAATTATGAATGACAGATTGTCATGATAGTTCCAGAGTGCTGGAACAAAGGATCCAAGTGATCGTTTTCTTTTCTTACCCTCTTCTCTCTGTTCTCTTAAGTGGTGTGTTGATTCCAGAGACTAGAATATATTATCTAAGTGATCAAACCTTCCTTCTTTTCTTCCTCTCATGTATCCCCTGAGAAAGGGCCGACACGTTATTGAGGTCTTGTAGCTCACGATAACTATTTTTCTGTGTCTTTCCTCTTCTCTTTGTTATGGGAGCAAGACTTAG
Organism: Drosera spatulata; assembly: GCA_035668315.1. Lineage (NCBI taxonomy): Eukaryota > Viridiplantae > Streptophyta > Magnoliopsida > Caryophyllales > Droseraceae > Drosera > Drosera spatulata. Next base: position 13,286 of record JAOVYX010020170.1, read on the forward strand.
AGGAGAAGTGTGACCTAAAATTTGATGTTAGATGCGACTTACTTGAGAAAGGCATTTTGATCTTAGTAAGAGATGTAAATTCCGCTGCGAAGATGATATTCTAAGTTATAATTCAGTGCATAAAAAATTTCTAAACTAATGATGTATAAGTGAACTTAGCTTAATTCTTATGACTAAGCGATAGAAACGTTGGGGTCAGCGATAGTGACGTCATATATATCATTAATAAAAAATGGAAAGTCGGGGTGTTACAAATATGGTTGAGGAGAACCTTGTGGCTATGATTTCTGAGCTCTATCTTGGAGTCATCATGATTTCCGAGGTAAACATGACTTCTGAGAATTCTGAATGGTGGCTTGATTGTGGCGCTACAGTCCATGTTTGCAATAACAAAACTTTGTGCAAGAGTTTTGATGAGGTCGTAGGACGTGAAGTGATCATGGGAAATGACGCTCGTGCTAGTGTGGGAGGCAAAGGGACCGTTGAAATCAATTTCACCTCTGAAAAGACCCTCACTCTGATGACTGTTCTATAAGTATCAAAAGTTAGAAAAAATCTAATTTCTGTAGATTTGCTAGATAGGGGTTAGAGAATATGATGCTAGCATTATGTGTTATTAGGGTTTGATGGATGGAGGAGATTAAATGATTTAGGAATTTCAAAAACAAAAACAGTTTTAAAAAATTTCCATCGTTGGATGTGTCCTAACAACACACAGCTTGTATATTGTTAGCAACAAACTTTCTTTTTCCTGCTAGATAAGAAGGGTTTTCGTGTTCTGTTGAATCTGGTCATGTTATTATCACCAAAGGAGGTGTGTTTGTTGGCAAAGCTTATGCTAGTATTGGGATGTACCAAATGAATGCTATCAATAATATCATTTTTTTTTTTACTTATATTCTGGAATATATTTCTCTTTGGCATTATCGATTAGGACATGTGCATGCTAGAAATTTAAAGAATATGCCTAAGATGAAATTGATTGATATTTGTAATAATGAACTTGAAAAGTGTGAAACATGTGTTAAACCAAAAATGCATAGAAAGCCTTTCAAGAGTGTTGAAAGAAAAAGTGAACTATTAGATTTAATACACTCTGACATATGTGAAATGAATGGCATGTTAACTAGAGGTGATAAACGTTACTTTATCACATTTGTTGATAATGCTAGTAGATATGTTTATGCATATTTGTTATGAACAAAAGATGAAGCATTTGCAATATTTAAGAAATATAAGTTGGAGGTAGAAAGTCAATTGAAAAAGAAAATTAGAGTTCTACGTCATAATAGAACAAATTTGATACATTTTACGAAGAAAATGGCATCATTCAGCAGCGCACTGCTCCATATACACCATAACAAAATGGTTTAGTTGAGAGAAAGAATTGTACAATTATAGGGATAATCAATTGTATGATTAATCATGCTAAGTTACCATTTAACCTTTGGGCTGAGGCTCTTTATACCGCATACTATATTGTGAATAGGGTGCCTAGTAAGACTCTGAAGACTAGTCCCTATGAATTGTGGAAAGGTAGGAAGCCTGATCTACATATCTTAAAGTGTGGGGGTCTTTGGCTTATTATAAAGTTCTCAAACCTAAACGGACAAAATTAGGACCAAAAGTTATTAAAAGTGTATTTGTTGGATACACCGAAAAAAGTAAGGCCTATAGACTTCTAGATTCAGAGTTTGGTGTGATTATCGAATCTAAGGACATGTAATTTTTTGAGTCAAAACTTTCTAGTGATGATGAAAATTTTGAGACGCCTCAAGATGAGCCTAGAGGTCCTATAAGGTCTACAGTAAAGGAACCTAACGTTCCTAAGAAGACCGTTGAACCTAGAAGGAGTACTAGAGGTAGAAAAGAGAAAGATTTGGATCCTGAATTCATATCTTCTCAGTCGTTGTGATTCCTAGTTGAAGGGGATCATCACAATAATGTGGTTAAAATCCAAAATGTGTTTAATCTAGAAGGGCATCCAAAAAAATTTAAAGAAGCAATGGCTTCTAGAGACGCTGCCTTTTGGAAGGAAGGTATAAACGATGAAATGGATTCTATTCTAGGTAACAACACTTGGGTTTTAACCGATCTTCCTCGTGATTCTTAACCCATAGGGTCAAAATGGGTATTTAGAAGGAAGTGTAACACGGATGGCTCATTCTCTACTTTCAAAGCGAGATTAGTAGCTAAGGATTTTAGACAAAAAGAGGGAATCGACTATTTTGACACTTATGCATCGGTGTAAAGCCCTAGAAAATTATAATCAAATAAATAAAAAAATTATGATCAAATAATAGTTCGTAAATTAATAAACGTAACAAAATATGCACGTTTTTTTATTTATAATAAATTAAAAGTGAGAAACGAATCTCGTTTAAAAGTTTTGCTCATAATTTTAAAACTCGTGACGAAATAGAGATAACTTTTTGTCACGGAAAAATATGAAAAATTATACCTTAAATAAAAACGTAATTTTTCAAATGAGACGGTAAATTTGGATTGGTGGATATAGGAGGTACATGGTTAATTAATCCTACGATGTACACGAATCAGGGATGCTTTATTTTAAATTAATTCCACTCCCTTACCTTCTCCCTCCACGCCTGCCATTTTCTTTTCTCTATTATACGCTCAGCTGATCACCAGCCATCGCGGAACGCAACACACCAACCGCACCCAACTCCACCGAGGATCTCCACTGGTGCGAAATTCCACTTTCAAGCTGCCAACCCCCCACGGATCAATCATCGTTTGCTTCACTTTGCTCACACACCCACACGAACTCTCACAGGAAGCAATCCCTCTCCTTCTTCTATTTTTCTTTTTTTCTTTTCCTTCCCTTGTCGTGTCTCTTTGCAAACCAATAACTGAGGCTGCGGAGCAGCTTGGCAAGAAGGGAAAAACCATCTTGGACAGCAAGGAAAACACGAGAGGAAGAAGGAAGGCAGCGGCATAAGTACGTACCGTTCAAAGAAGGAGTGGAACCGAGCTAGCCATACCAAGTCAAACCGGGCTCAAAACGGTTTTAACAAGAGGGTGAGCGCTGCGACTCTCATAGCTTAGTTTCATACAGTCCATTTGTAGCTAAATAACGAAAAAAAGGGCAAGGAAAACAAGCCACGAAAGATTGAAATGCGTTTATGAGCCGAAAGACGAGTTATGCTCGTGAAACCCCGAAACCTAAGGTTTTATGTATCAAACAAGCCCAAAACTGAACAAACATGACAAGAAATAAGTAAATGTTATGTTTATGAAGTTTTAGATCATTTGGGATTGAATTGGTTGGATAAAACGTGAAAAATAGCAAACCAGCCCATACCAGTTTCTCGACAGCTTTGATAACCAAGATTCGAACGCGTTTTGACCCCAGTTAGAGCCTGATTCAGTAAATGAGTCTTGAAACAAAGTTGTAGAGGACTTCCTAAGTTTTCCAATGAATCAAGAATCACCCAATTTGGTTAGAAAATGAGAAAGTTATGTGCGTTCAAAATCAGGACAGAAAATCTGAAAAAACCATCGAAGCTTGAGAGCATTTTCACTGCCAGCCCAAAAAGTGTTTTTCGACGTATTTATGCGTCGTATCAACCCGTATATCCCCTGTGATTATTAAAATACACTATTTGGATAAGAAAATATGGTAAAATATATGGTTAATTATACGCAGAGTCAAAAACATTTAGTTTGAATAGAATACGTAATAGTTTGTGTATTTGCAACACATACGTGAATTACAAAATAATATTGAAGCGTACGAAGACGTACGTAATATCGTAATGTACGTATTTGAGAACGTATAACGTACATAAATACGAAAAAAAATTAAATTTGAATAAAAATACGTAATAACTTACGTATTCGTACAAAGTACATAAAAACGTGGAAATAATGGAATATAGGTAGTAACGAACGTATCGTCTTTGCACTGTGCAAGAATTGAGACGTAAACTCTTTTTCCCTTGACTTAACGTAAACAACCCGAGACTCACATAACGAGGTAACGTTTAGATTCCTGATTTTAATGGCATTACATGTTACTATACTAGTTGTATACTATCGCGTGATGAGTTGTTTTACTCTGTGCGCTCTGGTGTGTGATGATTATGCATTGTTACCCGATGATATCTATGATATGGGTTGA
>JAOVYX010020171.1:0-17427 GCA_035668315.1 Drosera spatulata
GTGTAACTATGCTCCACATCCCCCGTTCCCTTTTTATTAATCATTTAGCGGTCGCTTTCATTTATTTCCCTTGAGGGCATATACATTATAAGGGTACATTCTAGTTCATTTCAACCCCAGATACCCCAACACATCTCAAACGTGATCGTTTATGCACGTTTGATGATGTATTTTCATGCGTACATGTTATATATCTCAAATACGCATTTAAGTTTAAGTTTCGGGGCTCGAAAAATGTATTTTCCCTGACCAGAAGGATGTCGCTGTATTTTCGGGGCGCGACGGTACTGTTTGGCCGATGCTGAGTTTTTTCTCGTTGCGGTCGCGACCCAGGATGGTCGCGGGCGCGACACAGGAGCGTCGCGGCCACGACGGGTCTCCGGCCAGAACCTGCAGGAAACCTCCCTGCCCGTCCTCGGATCATTCAATACACGTTTTTAAGCATCCAAATCATTCCATACACGTCTAACACAGCATAAACACATCCCAAAGCATGCATGGACGTGTTTGAATCGTGTGAATGAAAAGAAAAGGTGTATCGTACGAGTGAGGTTACCTCGAACGTGTTTGGTTTTCTTATGCACACGATCACACGAACGGATCCTTTGATGTTCTCTGAACGAGCTGCCGATGTTAAATCTTCTCCCGGCCTGCTGCTATCTTCGTCTTGTCGCACCGATGATGATCGTGAAGATGGTGGCGGTGATGGAATGATAGTAATAATGTTGATGATGTTGATGTTGATGATGATGATGTTGATGATGTTGATGATGTTGATGATGTTGATGCGGTGGCTGCAGGATGTTCGGCTGGAGATGAGGATGTTGGTGGCAGAGGTGGTATGGAGTGGTGAGTGATGGTGGTTGAAGTGGGAGAGGTGGTGTGTGATGAGAGGAAGTGCGGGAAAGGGAGAAAAGGTGAGGGAGTGGGAGAGTTAGGTGTGGTGGCCGACTATCCCACGTTTCGTCCCACGATACGTCTCGTTCACTCCATTATTCACCCAAATTTCGTAATATTAATCCACGAAAAATCTATTTGCATCGATATTTTTATCTCTGTATGAAAATATGACCTCCCGAGTCATAATTCATTGTTTTTGGGATTAAATCGATAGTTCTTGCGTACAACGTTTATAACGTTATAACAATGTAACGTTATTCGTTCGTAACGTTTATTGGCGCGTTCAACAAATCATCCCAAACATTCCATCGTCATATTTGATTTAATTAATCAAATATTTTTTAAATTTAAATATATAACCTTTTTGCACGATTTATTTTAAAAATCGTAACGTTATATATTCATCTCAAAACTCCCAAAATTCTCGGATATTATAGTATCTATTGTCTATCATCTCTGTGTGATTGATATGATTGTAAGTGTAATAGAGTCTTGAGTGAACTCCTGAGTACATCACTACGTGAGACTTGGACTGCGAACATGTTGTGTCATAGTGTCATTGTCTCAATTTATTTGATATGAAGGTTTTGACTGTTATATCATGAAGGATATGATGATAGTAAATGACGTTAATAATGTCAGAGTGTCGATTAATATGTGGTTTCAAGCGTTGTTATGTGATGTTAAATATGATTATGTGACTAAGATGAATCGGTAATATATTTATGATGGTAATTATGAATATCATGTTGACTTGATAGTTTCATAATGTTGAAATAAATGATGCAAATATATAGTTTCATTTTTTTTAATTTTTCTTATCTGTTTTTTCTTTGTTTTCTTAAGTAGTGTGTTGATTACTGGAATATATGATCCACACCTTTAATCAAATACTCCTTCCCCGAACCCCGAACCCCCCACGCCTCTTCTCCTCCCTCGAATTAGGGTTAGGGTTTCCCTAAATCTCCCCAATCCCTCATCAATGGCGAATCGCACAGATCCAACAGCCCGCAGCATCCACGGCACGAACCCACAAAACCTAGTCGAAAAGATCCTGCGATCAAAGATCTACCAGCACACGTACTGGAAAGAACAATGTTTCGGGTTAACAGCGGAGACTCTGGTGGATAAGGCGATGGAGTTGGATCATGTCGGGGGAACGTATGGTGGGAATCGGAGACCGACGCCGTTCATGTGTTTGGTTATGAAGATGCTACAGATTCAGCCCGAGAAGGATATCGTGGTTGAGTTTATTAAGAACGAGGATTACAAGTGAGTGAGAAGTGTCGTTGTTTTGTATTTTTGGAATTGTGTTGGTTGAAATGATGTGGTTCGAGATTGGATGTTGTTTAAAGTTGTGTGGTGTGCTTGATTGGATTTTGTTGTTGTGGTGAAAAATTGAGCTGGATTCGATGATATATCGGGAGATGAGATGTTTGGTGATGAAAATTGTTAGTACATAAACTTCTGGTTTTTTTTAGGGTTTGGCTTGAAGGTGAATGGTGATGAGGGATGAAAACCAGTGGACTTGATTTAGGGAGTGTTATAAGTCGATAACACTAAGTTGTAGGCATTGGGCTTATATGAAAATTGGATGAAATGGGATGTTTGAGGTTGATGAGATGATGTATTGAGAGATCGGGTGTTGTTAGGTTGTGAAAATTGTGTGTGGTGTTTGATTTGATTTGACTTTTTTGGGAGATGAAAGTTTGTGCTGGATTTGATGATATGCCTCAGGTTACATGAGAGCTGGATAAGATGTAATGTGATTTTTAGGGTTTGCTTTGAAGTGAATGGGATAGACAATAAGGAACTCAGTTATTTTGGCTGATATAGGGACTGGTTGTTTTGGGTTTTACTGTTAAACTGAGTTACAGGAGCTATTTTTATTTATGGTGATCGATTAGTGAAAATGCTTTTACAGAACTCAATTTCAATATTGGCCCTTAGTGAGAGGTCTTGACAATATTTTTTTAGTTTTGGTTTTAAAGGTTTCTTTTCTTCTTTCTCCATTGTTTAGAACAGGTTTAGTGACCAAGGACAAATCAAGATAGTTGTAGTGAACTAGGGATTTAGCCTTGTGTCCAATGCTTGCTTTAGAGCCAAGCAAGTTCGTAGTTATCTAAGTAAGCGGTGGGCAATGTTTGGTAGTCAGTCTTATTATGGACTTTTCTTTGCAAATAACTCTGTGTTTGTTTGTAAGCTTTAGATATACGGAAACCATGATAAACTTATTGTTTGCTGCTTTGACCGCTTTTCCAGAATGCTTGACAATTGCGTGTCTGGGATGACCTTGATTGATCGGTGTGTTTTGTGGCAGGTATGTACGAATACTTGGTGCCTTCTATTTGCGTCTTACTGGATCAGATGCAGATATTTATCTGTACCTTGAGCCTTTGTACAATGATTATCGGAAGTTAAGGCAGAAGAAGTCAGATGGACGTATGTTTAGTTCTGAAGGAATTTTTTCAGGTTATTCCTGATATGTTGTTTTTTCGTTTTTCCTGATTCTGTGCCACTGCTTGCAGAATTTATGCTATCTCATGTGGATGAGTTCATTGATGAACTGTTGACGAAAGACTATTCCTGTGATATAGCATTGCCCCGGATTAAGAAAAGGTGATTTGTTACATCCTCTCTCTTTCTTGTAGCCTGGGATGTCGTGGGAACTGTATTGTTGATGAATTTACATTTCCCTCTTGTAAGGGGTGATATATGCTGGCAATGCACTTTGTTAAGCGGCACCAATTATGAGTATACATCTTGCGTGCTTTGTAGTCTCTGCATCCTTGTTTGTGAAATCATTTCTGGCAGGATTCTTCAACTCTACCATTCGTATCTTCTATTGCCCTGGGATTACCCAGAATCATTTAAATAAGAAAATCAATACTTCGTGAATATTCGCAGGACATGTGATGGGTAGTAACCTGGAAAAAATGTCATAATTATGAATTTATCAGATTCCTAGGCTCACTTTTAACTTTGGTAGACTTTACTCGTTCCAGGATTTATGGTAAATTGAGGGTGACTTGAATTCATAACAAATATCCATTTGAGTATTTGATGCGGTTGGACTGTTTTCAAGCATGGTTCAAAGTCTCGGTTTCGGTCTCCATTTCAGTTGTCCAAATATTGTCTCGGTATCGGTTTCAACCGCGGTTTCGAGCGATGCGCAACATTATAGTAACTAGAGGCCGCGGATAGTCATCAAAATACTATGTAAAATACTTCATAAGCATTATAAGAAATTTATAATGTTAAATAGTAATTTACATCACATGCAATGCATTTTACATTTTAAGATAACATAACTGCCGACATCTGAAATGATGCAAATACAAGGTTGTACATATGTTCAACACTCTTATTGACAGAACATTACATATATAACATAATGCATTTGATGACTCGGTGTTACCAGCTTCTTAATTCCATGTTGAATGTCGAGGCGGCTCGAAGTCATCATCTTCTTCCTCGTAAGATGCAAAACCGGGACGTAGTGGATAAACATACATAGATGATCCAAAACCATGCCTACTCTCCCGTGATGGCTGGTTAGATCCTCCATGATTTGGATCCTCATGTTGGTAGTAACCAAAGCCCTAGTTTTTTTTCCGAGTTTTTCCGAATTTTACCTGTTATTTAGGTCGAAAACCTTATTATATCGATTTTTCTATGATAAATCACCGTGTCAACTGAAAAAAAAGCCTTGATATATCAACTACAGTATTTAATTGACTCGCTTGACAATATCGGTTCGGACATGGCTAAAATCGAACCGAGACACCGAAATTTTGGTCGAGTCAATCGATTCTTTGAACCATGTTTTCGAGTTCTGTGTGCTTTATTCTTCTCTGACATGTTATTGAGCTTCAAATTAAAATCTGATGGTCGTATTTCCAGATGGAACCTTGAATCTACTGGTGCTATAGAACTTAGAAGAAGTGCACTAGAGGATGATTTTGAAGAGGAAGAAGAAAAGGAAGAAGATGAAATGGATGTTGATGCAGAGGATCAAAAGGTACCGCACAGTCAACTTTCCAAACATGTACTTATTATTTGTAGAACTTCTGTTTGGGACCAATGTTTAACCCGTTGTCTCATGTGTAGGATTATCATCGTGGTCGGAGCCCATTGAGAGAAAAACATAGGGACAGGAAGCATGACAGCCACAGATACAGGTTTGAACTCTGATCTAGTGTTTACTTCTCCTTTTTTCTCCTGAGTCGCTCGAGCTATTCTTTGGGTTCCATATAATGGCCTCTTTATCTCATCTGGTCTATCTTGTGTAACCGTTTGTTTTACTTGTAGTGGTATCATGGCTTTTGAAAACTTTAACTGGCTTCTCCATTTTTTTGATCTGTGCATTCTTTGGGTGAACTTGATATTCTCATGTGCTTTTGGCTGTAAAAACAAGGTTCGATTTCTTTGTTATGAAATGATTGTTCACACATATGTTTGTTTTACAGCCATTATCCCTTATCTATATGTTAGCAGTTTAGTACTAATATTTTAGTTGAGTGGAATTTTCATGTCATAGGCTATCAAAGCTGATTAAGAGATATGGTTGCTGAGCATCCTTTCAGGCGGAAGCTGTTGCCTATGTTTGACACTCTTATTGCCGACTAAGACTTCCAGATACGCAAGTATCTGAATGGCGTCTTCCTGCTCTGGCATTTTAAGCCTTGGTTGGTTATAAAAACAGCTTCCAAAATTGACTTACATTGATCCTGCCAGGTTTCTCTGCACTGACAGTGTGCAGTTGAGAAGTATGATGGATCTAACAGTCCGAACTAAATTTTTGTTACTTTGTATAGCTGTTAGTTTATTGATTTGTTTTCCCATCCTGCTTTGGCACATGTATTGTTGCGGTTTACAAACAGATCTTAATCGTGTTACTGTTTTTTTCTTCCCCCTGCACAGGGACCGAGACTATGATAGGGAACGTGGAAGAGGGAGGGACAGAGACCGGGATTATGATCGCGACCGGGACTACGACCGGGACCGTGACTATGACCGAGGCCGAGATTACGAGAGGGACAAGGATAGGGACAGGGACAGAGACAGAGGCCGTGACCGAGACAGGTACCGCATCAGAGAAGAAGAGGATTATGGTCGTGAAAGAGAGAGGGAAGGTAGGGAGAGGGAAAGACGAGATAGAGATCAGGGCAGGCGTCGAAGCCCGTCCAGGAGCCGAAGCAAGAGTAGAGATCGCAAGGACCACCGTGACGGTGAGCATAGGAAAAGGCATAGCCGTGGTAGTGCAAGTCCTAGAAGGCATGGCGAGGAGAATGGTGGTGCGAAGGAGGAGCCCAAGAAAAAGAAGGAAAAGAAGGATAAGAAGGATGATGGGACGGATCACCCTGATCCTGAGATTGCTGCCGCAAACAAGCTGAGGGCATCGCTTGGGTTGAAGCCATTGAAGTAGTAGTTCCCTTTTACGGTGCTGGAGATTTTGATGAGTATTGTGCTTAAGTTTCCGAGAATGGTGAAATTGTACGAGTCTCATGCTGTAAATCGTTCTCATTGCGCGGGTTTTGATTCTCGCTGGGGTAAATGGTAATGGAATTGTATGATGGGGTTGCTTGCCCTGGTTATTTGAATGAGATCTAGCGTTTTCAGGATGTCTCATAAGGCAAAGATTGCATGTTTCTCCGTGGTGACTTGCTTCGTATCTTGATTGTTTTGTGTAGTCTAGATTTGGAGTGGCCTTGTACTTTAGTGACTCTACAAGATTGCGCTATTGATTCTCGTTTGATCATTCATTTGCAACTCATAAGAGCAATGCCACTGACGCGAGGTTTGTTTGTTAAAGGGCCGATGAAATGGGATGCGTTGCACATTTTTGGTTATTAAAGGACCTCATACTCAACTTGGTTTCAGTCTTCATTACTGGGAGGAAATCCAACCTTAATGTTAAAATAGATATATAGTTATTGTTATAATTTAACATCAAAAAATGGTCATAGCATCAATTATAGAATTATCATTACAATGTTCAGTTCTATTTTACATTTAAATGGTTTCATTTGAACAAATTTTTCTCTTGATCTTGTTATTTTTTATTTATCTAAATACAATTGAGATGGAAGTTATTTTATATAAATTTCTCTTCAAAATTTAGTACAAATCATGAACTTTTCAGAATTTTATCCAACTTTTTTTATCCTTATATTTCACTTTTTTTTTCCAAACATGTTTTTATATGTTTATTTATTAGATAAATAAATTTGTAACCTTCATAATTTTTTGAAAGTGAAAAAAAGGTTAAGAATAGCCATAATTGATGATGTGATAAGGATAACTACACCTATGTTTGGTTTTAAATATAGAATCAGTTTTAGTTCAATTATATTTTAGCATCACTCTTGACTCATGATTATATCATTATTTTTATATTTTGATTTTAAAATATAAATATAACACCACATATAATTCATGGTTGGATTTGCTGAGTTATCAATCAGGATGACCAAAACAAAAACAATTAGGCGACGATGTGATAAGAAGTAACATTAATATAAAAAATAACATGAATGTAATTTATCCCAAAAAAGGTACTGTTTCCATAAGTATGAATACAATTGTATCTGGGAGCAACTTTCAAGCCTTGTCAGTATATAAAACCCTACGCGCTGCTCCGAGTGGATATCCAAATCTCGATCATCCAACAACGCCGCCCTCTCCGTCGCCGTCGCCACCTGCTCTCCGGTTCGTCTCTCCACTGTCTCAGATACTTATAAAGATACAATTGTTCATCCATGTTCGATCATATGAGTTTTTCATTACAATGTACATCATGCTGATTCTTATATTTTGCGTTGATGATTTGCTTGATTAACATTCACATCCTTCGGCTCTTGAAGAAAAATTAGACCTTTTCTGTGTTCTTCAAATGTAAGCGGAGTACTACAGATATGAATATGTATGTTTCTTCAAATGTGTACACAATGTGTTTTTCAAGAATCTCAGTAGCATCAAACGTCGATCGCAAAGATAATTTTCTTTCTGAAAACATGATCAATTCATAAGTTAAAACTATCTTTCCTAGAAAGACGAAATTTGAAGAGATTAATCAACATGATTGTTTCATGGTTATAGCCGAAAGTTTACCTTGACAAGAGAAAACAGTTCATATCTTGCGAATTAATGAGACTAGGTCATATGTTTACTTTTTGGGATATTATTTTCAGATCTTGGTTTGTGTCAAGTTGATGTTTTGATATGATTTGACGTCTTGATTTGATTTGAATCGATTCGTGACGCTTATAGGAATCCTGCAATCTTCTCCAATGGCGGTCGCTTTTCACAATCTCGGCGCTGATGCTGGTCTCAAGAAGCTTGATGAGTACCTTCTAACCAAGAGCTACATCAGTGGGTGAGTTCACCTCTCCACATTAGCGTATTTAGTTAACAACGTAACATAGAACTTGTGCTTTCCTGTGTTACGTTGTTCATGTTTTGTTCTCCATGTATTTGTAGGTATCAGGCATCGAAGGACGATCTCACCGTTTTTGCTTCTATTCCAAAAACCCCTTCGTCCGACTTTGTTAATGTTCTTCGGTGGTACTCCCATATTGATGCCTTGTTGAGGATCTCGTAAGTTCTGATGACAGATTCTTAGTCTAGCGCTATATCTCCATTAGTGGTTTTTTTTTTTTTTTTTGATCGAGTGCTTGAGATATTAATTTATCTTGCATTCCATGTATCACTAGGGGTGTATCTGGAGAGGGGTCTGGGGTTTCAGTGGAGAGCTCAGTTTCCGGCACAGAGGAAGCAGTTGCTAGTCCTCCTGTTGCTGACTCAAAGGTGCCACCATATTTCTTCATGGAGTTGAGTTTCTTTTTTCCTTTTTATTGGCGTTCATGTAATAAAGAGTTTGTCTCAGGCCTCTGCTGTTGCTGATGATGAAGATGACGACAATGTCGATCTATTTGGTGAAGAAACTGAAGAGGAGAGAAAGCTGCCGAAGAACGTGCAGCTGCTGTCAAAGCAGCTGGAAAGAAGAAAGAGTGTGAGTATCTAGTTTTTCCCAGACATCCTTGGATAATTGGATTGTGTGTCACTCTTGTTTTTTTATCTCCACGATTTGCGTGAACAAGGGATGACATATTTTGATATAAGTAGAAGCATATCCTCGCGACTTGCGTGAACAAGGGTTATGCATCCCAGTGTTGTCAATTTTGTTTTACATACTGATGTTCTCGTGTATCAGCTGGCAAGTCGTCGGTCTTGCTGGATGTGAAGCCATGGGATGATGAAACAGACATGCAAAAGCTAGAAGAAGCCGTCCGAAGTGTTAAGATGGAGGGATTGCTTTAGGGGGCATGTAAGTATTTCTCTGCATGTCGTTCTATTCCCTTTGATATGTTGTCCGAGTAGCTCAAGCTGATATATTCCTTCCATGCGAAACTGTCGTTTGAAATCGGCCGTTTATTCAACAGCAAAACTTGTGCCGGTTGGGTATGGCATCAAGAAGTTGCAGATCATGCTTACGATTGTTGACGACTTGGTGTCCGTGGACACATTGATCGAGGAACACCTCATGGAGGAGCCGATCAATGAGTATGTCCAGAGCTGCGACATTGTTGCCTTCAACAAAATATGTAAGCTTTGTTTTTCGATCCTCTTCTCTGTCTGCATTCGCTTTTCCTCATTTAAACTCTACGCCTTTTCTTTCTGTCGCAGAATCTATGGATTGATATCTCAGCAACCAACAGCGTCGGTGATGAGGTTTCAAGCCAGAAGTTTTCCTAGTCATTTCTCACTCTAGTTTCCAGTTCTTGTTATATTCGCGGAGATGTTAGTCTGACTCCAGCATCCGAATCTGGCTAGATATTTATGAGGAGATTGATATTTAATATTTATATGATCGAGTTGTTTGAGATGTTAACTACTGATGAATGAGTTCAAACATTACTGAATCTGTGATTACTAGTCTACTCATCACTCACCTTCGCATCATCCCCTTATCAGAAATGAGTCCTTGCACAGTATAAAGGGTTTAACGAAATGACCTATGCACAACTAAACATACACAAATAATTTTTCTATCTAGACTAACCTCAACAGCAGTATACTTTGCTCGTAACGCAGAGACTTAAGCGAGTGACGTTGCTTGCCTTCCATCTGACGATCCACCACAACAGAAAACAATAAAAAGAATATATATTATCAGTGAGCTCTGGTAGCTCAGTCGGTTAGAGCACCGCTTTAGTAAGCGGGGGAGGTCTCGATTTCATTATTCCCCTCATGACAATTTCTACAATATATTGAAAGAAGAAGTGGCAAAATGGTTCAATGCGGACGATTTCATTATTCACATGACAGTACAGTGGTATATAACACTTCTGATGTCGAAGACATATGCCACTCTCTTGTCGCTTGACAAGGTGATTTTGTCAAGCGATTTCATTATTCGAATATCTCGCAGTCAAGATATAAGGATTTCTGAAGCAATGTGAATTGCCATGTAACAGGAGCTCGAGAGAAAATATACCATGATCTCGTGAATGACAGACTAGTCAAACGACGAATGTCAATTCCATGGACATGTAACTTACGATGGATAACGCAATGGCTTGATGCTGGTGTTCCACGGACATACTCATTTAGACCAAAAGAAAGAACGTGTAAGTAAAGGCAAGTAAAAAAAGAGTTTGTACATTGAATTATTTTCTTCATTCCATTGCTGGTTACAAGATGAACAACAACATGAATTTCTTTGAACACTGAAACAAATGGTGTTCAAAAAGTTTCAAATACAACGAATTGCTCCAAAAATGGAGCACAAGATGGATGTGCAGCTTCACTATCAATAATTTACATCAGATGCTCTGAAGCATCTTTCTATTATTGTCGGCGTGAGCAGTTTCAGGTCGAATGTCAGCTTCTGGAAAACCATCGCCAACAGGTTGACATCCGCCATGGCTCGGTGAGCTTGACCCATCAAAGGGATGTCATAGTACCTACCAAGTGCAGGGAGATTGATTCTTGACGGAGGCTTTGATCCTATCAATGATGTCATTGTCAAGTGAGAAGAGACAAATAAAGACTCGTATATGAGAGACGAAGAAATGGAGACCCCACCATTCCCATTCTTCATGGCTTCACGGGCGAGAGGAAGAGTATCTAGGAACAACCAATCAGGCGGGATATCATATGAGCATCGTCTGAACTCCGCAATTAAGAAAGGTATGTCAAAACTTCGACCATTGTGCGTAATGAACACTGCATGTCCACCATTCTGCCGGCTTTTGATGTACCTCTTTAATATTGGAATCAGCTTCTCCATTCTGCCAAAAAGAGCACAGTAGAGAGATCACAGCATGCTCGCTTTAAAACTTGCATATTTGGTATTGCAAAATATGCAACATTGGGTCAACAAGGAACATCATATATGCATATCCAAATTAAGAACTCGGTATTCCTAATGGTTATTCACCTGGGGACATCGGGCCTCATGACCATGGGGGTCGTGATTTTATGAATATACCAATTTGTAACGGTGCAGCCAGGATTTACAAGCGTCTGAAACGTACTATTCTTTCCCCCTCGGAGATCTCGAATAGCGATCTCGATGATCCGCTCAGCTTTTCTGTCAAATCCAGTGGTCTCAATATCCATAACAAAGAACGTTACATCCTTCGCCAAGTCTTTGTTCTCAGGAATCTGCCCATGAAGATCAGAGTGCTGCACTTGCTGGAGTTGAAGATTCGTTGACCCAGCAGCAGTTACGTCAGTACTTGTAACGTATCCGCCTGATATCCCAGGGGTGACCTTTGGTGCGCTAATGCTCAAGGTACTTTTTTTCCTCACGTCTGATTTAGTGGGCGCTGCTCGTCTGCTCAATCTTCTTCTAGGCCCTTCTACTGGATCACAAGAACAGGAAAATAATGCGCTTGAAGTGTAACCATCTATTCCGCTTTTACTATGGCCGACTTGTTGCTGCCACCATATGCTAGTCAAAGAGTGAATTCTTCTATGAGGAATTTGGAATATCGAGGAGCACATCGAAGACGTTTTCATTTGAGGTCAGAAAGGTAATAGGCCAGCACTTCAACCTATACAGAAATTTGATGAAAAAAAAAACCCAAATGAGGTCAATTTGAACCCGTGAACGAAAGCCGAACAACTACTGTCAAAAGAAGAAGATTAACTAAGTCATTCGATTCGAGAGTTCATCATGGCACAATTGGTTGTCATTCTAATATTCTGAAAATCATTCTCAGATCAAGAGATTCTACAGATCTTCTAATATTCTATAGGTTATTCTCACGTATAACATGCCTCAAGCAGTCACTACGGTTTATTGTTCAAAATCTGCCAACCAAGAAATTTCCTACTAGTTTTGGCGTTTTATATTCTACATCAATGAATTCCGACCTTAGACTATGCTAAGAGCACCTATCTTTTAGTCAAAAAAACTATGCCGAAAAATGAGAAGCTCTATAACAAGGGAGCAAGAGTTACCTAAAAAACAGAACTAGCAACAAATCTAGCGTCTTCAAATAAATGGTTGATTAGACTTGAGACTCGCTGATTTCAGGGCACCGGCAATACTGGGTAGATAAATCCACCATCTAGCTGTTCCAAGATGTTCCATTCTAAGACTAGCCTGGATTCAGATGATGGTTGGAGAAAAAAAAGCTCTACATGCGAGAAATTCCGATAACCTATCTACTCGCCAAAATCAGCCAATCAATTAGACTGCATAATTTCTCAAGGCGTTGGTCAGACCACGTCCTTATAATATTCGCACACAAAGCTAGTATCAAATGCAGTGACATGTCAAGCAGTAAACTGGAAAGGAAATATTGATACTGATATATCATCTCTATGAACAACCTATAATACAAAACCACTTCCATGCGTAGACTATCTGATTCTATTTCCGATCCTAAATCGTCCAGATTGTTTCAACCTCCACCACAGAACTCAGATATCAAAATGTATATACATATTCAGATATCTGCAGTATTCTCATATCGTGATGACAAACCAAGACTTTAACTCATGTATAAGGTCATCTAGATGCCTAGATGGACACGATGACACCATTCTCAGCAATCTTTCAGTAATCCCATCCCATTGAAGCTTCATCAATTATTTCCAAAACCCCCAATTTGTAATCTTTCAATGGCTGTAATTCAAAAATAAAGATGGAACCACCTCATTGTATCAAAGATCACATTTTTTCACGAATTTTAAAATCAATCACCTCCCAAAACACACAACTTTCCCCATCTACCCAAACCCAGAAACCAAATCACCACAAAAGCCCCAAAAAGCAACACAAAACATTGAAAAACAACACATCCACAGCAAATATCAACCAATCAATACAAGCCCACAAGCCAAAATTACACCAAAATCAAACCAAACCCACCAATCCACCAATCCCAACCCTATATGGCATCGAATCAAAGAACCCATTTTGATGAAGAAACCAGCTCAATCAAAGAGAACAGACAAAAGGGTATACCTCAAAGTGAACGAATTTCAAGAAGAGCATCTGTTTAGGCAGCTACGTGCAAGTAAAAATTTGGGAATTTATAGCGAATTGGGGAATCAAAGAGCATGTGGGTAGTGTGGGAGGAAGAGTGTAGAGTGAAGCAATCGCCAATTCGAGGAGAGAATTGCGCGATGTGTTAGTTTCGGATCTCAAAGCTACCCCGCTCCGGTTTTCACGGGTCGAAATTCATGGGTTTCACTTTTTTCAGCAAGAGAGTATTTGATTCAAGTAGATTAGGGTATGTTCCAAATATAATTATCTTAATGTATGAAATTAAGAGATCGGTTGAGACTGCTGGAGAATTCATAAGTCATATTCTCGTATCGTAATCTTTTTTTATTTGATCAATCTCAAAAAAATTATAATATTTTTTTATTATATTTTATTATAAAATATTATTAAATCAATCTCATCTTTTACAGTATAACCATTGTCACAATAAATCCCACTATCATAAAAAAAATTCATCAAAATCCATACAAATTCAATACTTGCATATAAATTCTCGTATCGCATCAAAACGTTTCAATAAATATGAAACGAAGAGAATATTACCATTGTGCCGTATAGATTGCATCGTTTTGTTATTTCGATCCGTTCCAAATTATTTATAACGTTTTATGTTTAGAAACTTTTGTGTGATTAGGAGTTAAAGAAGATAGGGAGAGAAAGATTATGGTTTAGAATTAAAGTTGCAAAAAAAAATCTAAATTTACATGTATAAAATAAACATTGCAACTATAATTGAATGTGATACAACGATTATAAAAAAACAGCCGTGAGCGGGAGGAGGGGGTGAATAGGCTGATTGATCAATATTCGATTCTTTTACAGAATTTTGAACCAAATACAGCGGATTAATATAATTATAGTTTTAATTACAGTTCTTGATCTGATTTGTTGATTATATGAAGAACACAAAATACAATCAGCAAGAAAAGAAAAATGAACACAAGATATAACGTGGGAAACTCTAGGTCAGGGAGAAAAACCCACGAAGCACCACGGCAAATCCACTATCACAAAACAGATTACAAAAGGTTTTCAGGTTCACCTTTCAACCTCTGAGTTTTTCTAGATCACTCGTCAAACCTTGTTACCACACAAAATCAAGATCACAACTGATCTACAAAGGATTTTTAGATTCACCTCTCAACCTCTAAGTCTTCTGGATCACTCAGCGAACCGTATTAATAAAGAATGAAAGTATCTGTAAAACTCATAAACTATGGAGAATATAGAAATCTCCAAAGATGAAATCCAATCAATTGAAGACGATGATGGATCAAAAATCCCTAAGTGTGAAAGTCGCCTTGTCGCGGGGAGAACCAGAGATGGATGGTTCTTGAATCTTGAAGTTTGCAGTGGAGAGAATATCCGCGTAAAAGTACGAGTGAATGAATGATTGAATTCTTGTTTTCAACTAAATCCTTCATCCGTCTTTCATAGATCCTGCATGTCATGGGAAAATGAAACAAGTCGTACGGATATTTCAGAACTCTAATTTCTCATCTGTTCTCTCAACAGACCTTGATGAAATCTGATGAACTCATCTGTTGTAAAATCACAGTCTGATGTAGTGCCGGAGTATGTTAGCCGTTGTCTGTTCCAATCTCACAAGTTTGTTTGAACTCCTTTGATCCAACACTGTAGTCTGTTGAATCTCTTCAACCTCGAAGTTTGTTATCAAAAGTACTAGTTCTCTGATCTTCATTAAAGTACAGTTAAGCATATATCTCGGAACTCTGAAACATCGTAGACACATAACAGACTTTTCAGAATATAGACATACAGTAAACTACCTAATCTTCATCTGAACTCTATTCCCTGAACAATGAAATTCTGATACCCAGAAGTCTTCTCAGCCAGTGTGATTTACTTAGCACTTTCAAGAAGTCCTTTCTTCTTCAGAACACTGACTCTTTCAAACACTTTTTAAGACTACCAGATGTCTAATACTATAAATATAGAGTCTAATGACAAATAATATACATAAAACATAAACTAATATTTTGACACATCAAATTATAAATGGTGACAGACAAAATAATCAAAAGCATATAACATTTTCTCGATTTTATTTTACGGTATATTGTTTCAAATGTGGACGGCTCAATTCTAAGAATATTTGTTATGTACTCAATTACAAGATGTCACATTTTAACCCTGTGTATTTGTAATACCCCGGCCAAATCCTTGCTACCGGGTCGTCACCAAGAACCGCTCGTCAGGCTGACAACTAGCCCCATAGACCAACACTAGTCCTTTCAGTGCGCTTTGACCTCACTCGCGTATACCCTGAAAAACTTCCCAGGAGGTCACCCATCCCAGCATTACTCCGCGCTAAGCACGCTAGGGTTGCTCTGATACCATACTGCAACGCCCCGGTCAAATCCTTTCTATCGGGTCGTCACCAAGAATCGCTCGTCAGGCGGACAACTGACCCCACAAACCAACACTAGTCCTTTCAGTGCGCGTTGACCTCACTCATGCACACCCTGGAAAACCCTGGAAAACTTCATAGGAGGTCACCCATCCCAGCATTACTCCGCGTTAAGCACGCTAAGGTTGCTCTGATACCATACTGTAACGCCACGGTCAAATCCTTGCTACCGGGTCGTCACCAAGAATCGCTCGCCAGGCTAACAACTGACCCCACAGACCAACACTAGTCTTTTCAGTGCGCTTTGACCTCACTCGCGCACACCCTGGAAAACCCTGAAAAACTTCCCAAGAGGTCACCCTTCCCAGCATTATTCCGCGTTAAGCACGCTAGGGTTGCTCTGATACCATACTGTAACGCCCCGGTCAAATCCTTGCTACCGGGTTGTCACCAAGAATCGCTCGCCAGGCTGACAACTCACCATACAGACCAACATTAGTCCTTTCAGTGCGCTTTGACCTCATTCGCGCACACCCTGGAAAACTTCCCAGGAGGTCATCCATCCCAGCATTACTCCGCGTTAAGCACCCTAGGGTTGCTCTGATACCATACTGTAACGTCACGGCCAAATCCTTGCTACCGGATCGTCACCAAGAATCGCTCGTCAGGCTGACAACTGACCCCACAGACCAACATTAGTCCTTTCTGTGCGCTTTGACCTCACTCGCGCTGTAACGCCACGATATTTTTCTATAAATTTATGGATACGTGACGTCACTATCGTTACAGATATCTATCCATAGCTAGGCAATTTATGTAAAGAGTCTACAACAGGCAATAAAAGGAAGCATAAACGGTCCATTATTACAAAATCTTAAGATCCATAGTACATATTACAATAGTACAAGTCCATAACCAAATAGATAAACACAAGAATCCTTTATTGCAACCACCACTATCTGACCCTAAGGTTCGATTATTACACATCAGGATTCTTATGACAGAAACAGAAGGGGCCCATCATCAGTCAGCGCCTACTCTGAGCCTTCCCCATCTTCATCAGTACCTAACCATAAGAAAACAACACCAAAAACAAAAAGAAACCCGTGAACAAGGACTCGCTCAGTAAACCCCGGGTACTGTTAGCGACCAGACTGTACATGCCATTACCCTAGCATCTGTGTAGCTGTCGCTCAACAGTATATTAAAACCCCATTAATCTCATTAACCCTTTTTCATACTTTTCCTTTCGATTTCCCTTTTATTTAATTCATCACCCGCGTTCTCACGTCTTTAAAATTATTGCTCCACCTTGACCATCAAAAATCATGTCAATAACTATATCGTCTAAACCACGGAAATCCTCTATCCAATCCCAACATGGTATCCCTCAGACATCGTCGATGGGCTCCCTGCAAGCAATGTCCAGCCCCGGCGTTGCCGGGGGGCTAATCCCTGCCACAACCCCGGGTCCCTGCAAACACTTCCCAGTGCCCCTAGTGGCGTACCTGCAAGCACAGTCCAGCTCTAAGTCGCCAGGGTGAGCCCACCATCCTGCGCAACTTTCGAGTCCCTGCAAACCGGTGCCCAGCGCCTCGACGACCCAATCACAATTATCTAATGGAAGGCC